>MJUT01030064.1:0-33618 GCA_002080005.1 Gigantidas platifrons | reverse complement strand
GCACACAATACTCTGAAAACAGCTTAACAGATCATTAATCGTATATATAATTGATATAAATGTAAAGATAAATCATTTCTACATAACGTAGTATCTTCTATATATATTTGCAAACCTCATATTTTGGTAATTCTGATTTTTTTCCCCTACGGGTAGTAAATATCATTTTTTCGGAAAATGTCCAATATGGCGGTAATCGGGTCATTAACCAGGCCTGGTCATAGGAAAGGGGATGGAATCATGCTTGAAAATGGCCGATTTTACCATTCGATTTATCTCGGGATTTTATAATAAATAAAGGAATTCTCGTCCAGTTCGCGTACATATCGAGAAACTTTTACTATTGGAACATTTTTTGACCTACATTTGTATGTGATGTGTGTATGCTAATTTCGAATCGACCGAAATAAGTCGGAACATACCGAAGTATGATTATAATAGATACCTCAGATGTGGATGCGGATGCGCAAGGGAATGGTTGACACTTTCTGACAGCTCCAAAATTTTTCTTGGTTTTTCAGGAATTTGAGTATATTATTAGATATTTACCCTTAAAAATTGCTTAAAACAGTGCTTTACATTCATATATTCATATACAAAATGTAACACAATCAAAAAGTTTCTAATACAAAATGTATGTGAAATCCTAACTCAAATAATTCAGCGCCCTCTATCCACTGTCGCTACTCAGCGGGAGCGTAATATAACGACTGGATTATTCAGGTTAGTGAAATCCTTGAATCGGAGTGAAAATCAACAAACAAAATTTTGACATTTTGGCGCGGAAATGTATCGGAAGCCATTTCCGGTAGAAAAGTGAGGGACTGTTTACATTACATGCAAATGAGAAGCAAATTGAGGAACTATATATCTCAACAGCCCCAACTTCCACCGGGTTTTAGATATAAAACACCCATATTGGTATCGGACAGTAAAGGATTTACGATACGCAACGCCTGTGCACAAAATGAGTTCCCGATCGAGTCCTGGTGTAAAGCAGGTGCCCGTACATCAGAACTGATAGACATAATTCAGGAAAGAATACAAAAGGCGATTAAGAGACATAATCAAATTGTAATTTACTTGTGGTCTGGAACATGTGACTTGACAATTAAAAAAGGAAAATTCATTGAATTGAGACACAGTGGTAAGAAAACAATAGACCAAATTGTAGAACAATTTCACAGAGCTATTAACATAGTTGAAAAATATCCAACTGCAGAGATTAAATTTATTGATTGTCCAATCTTATCAATTGTTAAGTACAATACCTACAAGGGACACAACAAACCAGAAATATACAAAGTAGACGACTTCAGTATTACAAGACAGGTCATACAACTCAATGCCAGAATAACTGATTTGAATAATAGTTTATTCAAGAATACAATAAATATCAGCAAATATTTCTTCAGAGGTAGAAAAGTAAAAAGAGGTGGTACAAGGAAATCGGTGAAAATTTCTATTAACAAAAAGGATGGTGTTCATCCTGGACAACTGTACAGCCTTGCAATCGCTAAACAGATACTACTAGACACTTACAAAGAATGCTACCACATAAGACAAGAATCTGAACTACTTCAACTACACACAGAAGAAGCAGAACTGTTATCTCTGTTTTAAGGACCAATCGGAGGTGAGAATCTGGAAGAGGGAGTACGACGGTGGAACATGTAGTAGAGGGTTTAGGTGAGTCTTTATCTTATCAGTCTTTATTACATGATTTCCTATACATATGTACTCTTTTTACAGTATCTACTCAAGGATCTGATTGGTTACCAAAACATAGGATAACTGCACTGAATAACATATTCACCAACATAAAACCGTAGAAATGTTACTGTTATACCTGATCATACTCATCAACACTACATCATGGGTATACACTGATAGTACACCTACCAGAAATGATACTCGCAACTATGTACTGGTAAATGCACACCTTAACAAAACCAGTGATATACTTACCTTAACCTTTTATCAACTAGAGAAAGACAGAGGCTTACGTAAATCATCAGTCATAAGAAGGAAATCATTACTAGCCTATCTTGTAATTATCCTTATACAAACATCAAATGACATCAACCCTAATCCAGGACCTGATGCTACCATCTATCCATGCGGCACATGTGATCAGCCAGTTACATGGGATGACAGAGGCATAGTGTGTGATACATGTAATCAGTGGTACCATATTTCGTGCCAATCCATGGGCACTAGATCCTACAATGAATTTGCAAATGACAGCGCAATTGCGTGGGACTGTATTATGTGTGGATATCCAAACTATTCGACACTGTGCTATTCTCTCATCTTTAGCACATCAAATCACTACAGTGTGCTGTCAGATACCTCTCTAGATAGTCCAATACCATCAAACAACATCAGACCAATACATGCATCTACACCAGATAGGAAAAAGAATAGACGAACAAAGGAAAATGCACCACTCAGAATATTAAATGTAAACTTTCAGTCCATTAAAGGAAAACAAGGGCAGGTACGGAACCTTATTGACAGCACAAACCCAGACATAATCTTTGGTACAGAAACATGGATTGATTCAAACATCACAGACAGCAAGATATTTCCCTCTGGCTATAACATCTTTCGTAAAGATAGAAACTGCGGTGGAGGGGGAGTTCTGTTGCAGTAAAAGACACATTTATCGTAACATCCGTCCCCGAACTTGAAACAGATTGCGAAATAGTTTGGTGCAAGCTAGAACTTGTGGGCCATAAAACTGTTTATCTAAGCTGTTTCTACAATCCAAAAACATCAAATGAGAATGGGTACTTAGAATATGAGAGAAGTATAAACAGAGCTGAAAAAATTACCAATGCATTCATCATCACAGCTGGCGACTTCAACCTACCCTCGGCTGGGACAGGAAGACAAAATCATTAAAAGCAAATACCCAGCATGTGAACATACACCACAAATTCACAGACATCCTAGATGACCATGGACTGGTACAAATGGTAGAAGAGCCAACCAGAGAATAAATTCACTGGATCTTATAATTACAAACTTTTCAAATTGCTTCAATAGGATAGAGATAATACCAGGGCTATCTGACCATGATATCGTTTTTGCAGAGCTAAACACCATACCAACAAAACGCACACAAAGACCGAGAAAAATACCACTTTACAAAAAGGCAAAGTGGGATAAACTGAAAATGATAAAAGAGGAGATGGAGAAGATGTACCAAAATGGAAACAGTACACAAGAACTCTGGGGCTATTTCAAGAAGGAACTAAAAGACAGTATAGATAAAAACATACCACAAAAAACAGCTAAGATAAAAGATGGTAACCCATGGATCACAAGGGATATAAAACGTCTTATCCGGCAAAGGGACAGACTTTATAAAAAACAAAAGAAATCAGGAGATCCCAAGCATAAAAAGAAATACAAAGAATTAAAAAGACTAGTACAGAGGGAAATAAGACGGGCATACTGGAAGTACATTGAGGATATGATAACACCGGATCCTAATGATGACAAACAACCTAATTGTATGAAGCGCTTCTGGACATTTATAAAACATAAAAGATCTGACGGAAATGAAATACCACCACTACAAAATGGAGGGTTATTACACTCAGACCCAGTTGAAAAAGCCAACATTTTAAACAACCAGTTTCAATCAGCATTCTCAGAGAAATCAGAATTTACAAAGACAGATTTCCAAAAACGATGTAATATGAACAACACATCATATCCTACAATAGAAGATCTGAACATCACTGAAAACGGAATAGCAAAGTTACTATCAAATTTAAACCCATACAAAGCTGCTGGTCCAGATGGCATCACATCAAGGGTGCTAAAAGAACTCTCAACTGACATAGCACCCATTCTCAAAACTATCTTCAAACGGTCCTATGATACCGGTGACCTACCAGACATATGGAAAAATGCAAATGTAAGCCCAATATTTAAGAAGGGAAAGAGATTTGAAGCAGTTAATTATCGACCAATCTCATTAACGTGCATATGTTGTAAGATCATGGAACACCTAGTGACACGTCATATAATGAAGCACGCTGACGCAAACAACATCATGTATCCCTTACAGCATGGGTTCAGAAGGGGAATATCCTGTGAAACGCAACTATTAGAGTTTATTGATGACATTTCTAAAAACCTTGACACAGGAAAGCAAACAGATTGTCTAATAATGGACTTCTCTAAGGCCTTCGACAAAGTTAGTCATAGTCTGTTAACCCACAAACTGGTACACTACGGTATAAAGGGGAAAACCAACAGGTGGATCCAAAATTTCCTAGCAGAAAGGAAACAAGTGGTCGTTGTAGAAGGGGAGAAATCAGACTCCATAAACGTGGAATCAGGAGTACCACAAGGATCTGTACTTGAACCAAGTCTATTCCTCTTCTACATAAACGACATGCCACAAGGAATTCGCTCCAGGGTCAGACTCTTTGCCGACGACACCATAGTGTACCTGACAATTACTTCAGACACAGATGCTGACAACCTGCAAGAAGATCTGGACAAACTAGCAAAATGGGAAGGGAAATGGAAAATGGCATTCCACCCAGACAAGTGTAATGTGCTAACTATAACTCGCAAAAGAAAACCAATAGTGCGAGAATACCACCTACATGGTCATACACTTGAGGCTGTAAAATCTGCCAAATAGCTTGGGTGTACTATCAGTGCCAACCTAAAATGGAACGATCACATAAGGAACATCTGCAACAAGGCTAACAAAACTATAGGATTTTTGAAACGAAACTTGAACATAAACAACAGCAAGATAAAAGAAACAGCATACAAATCACTGGTAAGACCTACAGTCGAATACGCTAGTTCAGTCTGGGATCCATGCCATCAGAACAATAAGAACAGGCTAGAAATGGTACAACGAAGAGCGGCGAGATATGTGACAAATCGTCATCACAACACATCATCCGTCAGCTCCATGATAGAAGATCTCAATTGGAAATCACTGGAAGATCGTAGGAAAATAGCGAGATTAACAGTGATGTACAAACTGGTAAATGGATTGGTACTAGTAAATACAGAGGATCGTCTAATTCCACCAGACAGAATATCCAGAAATAACAACACAAAAGCTTACCAAATACCATCTTGCAGAACAGATATAAGAAAAGAATCCAATTTTCCTAGAACCATCAGAGACTGGAATGCACTACCGGACAACTGCGTCACCATCGGGAGCCTTGAAACCTTCCAGGCTCACCTTCAGGAACTATTCTAAACCACTCCAAGATGTTTTTATCTTCACTGTATATATATGTAAAGCACTTCAAAAAATTCAAACTCAATGTATATATTTGCATGCGCATCCAAAAAGTGGCAGAATAATCAACGAATTGATGGTGGCCGCATACTGGTAGAAGTAGAAGTAGAAGTAGCGGGACTCGCACTCAAGAGCATGCTGACGTGGGCTAACTGGCTGGCTGCAAGATACACAAGGAAACGACATGGCGAATAGCATTTTTTTGGAATGGGTACTAGTACAGCTTTGTAAAACGTTATCAGTTGTGCGTTTTATGTAACATCATTCGGTACACCATCACCGTATGGGAATGACACCGGAAATTGGTAGCCCGTATATACTAGTCGAAGCGACAACTTGTTGTTGATTGAAGGTAAGAAATCTATTTTTGTTGTATTTCTTCCAAATTTTCATGTCCAAGAAGATGTTCGTTGATAGGTTGGGTAATTATAAAATTGACAATCTCCGTATCATGACAAAGGAAAGGTGTAAATATAATTTAGAGATGAAAACATGTCACCTGGTACCGGCAAAATGCAGCGCCGAGATGTTAAAAAAAGTTAAACGAATTTACGCGTGTTGGGTTTGAATAACAAACATGTAAAACTATGACTTTAGATCTTAAAGAATTACTTTTATCACGAAAACAAAATTATGAATGTGTACGGCGACTTTTTGTGTTTACGAAACATTACTGTACGGCAGCTTAATAAAATGACGTACGGCGACTTGCTCGCTTGTTTAAAATCAATTTTAATTTAATACACCGTTCCTATTTTGATTGATTAGTTTTGATACGGAAGTTTGAAACTTTCCGCAAATTCATTTCGGAATGAAATTCTCGGTTATTTTCATTCAGTCATTCGAGAAATGGAGTGTGGAACATAAAGCATGTTGATTAGGTAGGATTTTTGTTTTGCATTTAGGGACCGATCATTTAACCTCAAAAAAATAATTGATGCTGAATTTTAAGAAAAAAATAATTCATGGCTGGGATGGGTACAAAAAAAAATCTGAGACAGGATTTCTACTATATAAAATAATGTTAAATTTGAAAAAAAACAAAAAAAATCTGTCGCGCCTCGTAGAAAAACTACATACATTTCACTCGCCCCCCCCCCCACCCCCCCCTTTTTCATGTTAAATGGTCAGTCCCTAAGTGAAATAATCAGATGAATATTTCTACTTTATCGCTAGATATATCTGCCGAAGAAGAGGTGCTCACAGAGCAACTGAGACATATCTACAATTGCAAAGACTGTAGTTATCACGCTCGTTTCAAAAGTATTTTGAATAAGCATGTCAAAAGGATGCATCCATTTCAAGGCACTAGCAAAGCATCTTACTGGCTATGCGACGCTTGTGGGAAAAATTTAAAAGTATATTTGGTTTGGAGCTTCATGTCAAAAACAAACATAAAAAGGAATTTAAATATACCTGTAAGGTTTGTAACAAAGAATACAGTTAGTTTAGGTACCATTTGTCATCCCATTCCTCCGTTGGGCTGGACAAATGCAAATCTTGCCGGAAGGAGTTTAACTCCAATGACTCTTTGAAGAGCCTGCATTTAGATACATGTCCTTTTAGTCAGAACAAAAGCCAACCATTCATATGTGATATCTGCCAGTCTACGTTCTCAAAGAAATACAAATTGGATGAACATCGTAGAGGTAAACACGGGGAAAAGAAGTATGCGTGTACATCCTGTGGGAATAGATATGGTTGGCGATCTTCCCTTAAAGCACATTCTAAAGTATGCCATCTCTGAAGTAAAAAAAAAACAAAAAAACACAGAGTCTAAGCATTTTTTTAAGACACTATAGAGACATACTGAAATACTCTTATCTTAAACTTATTTATTTATAGTGGATTGGGAAACTATTTATAGTAACTGTCATCAAATCCCTCTCCACTTTGCGGAGTGCGAGAGCGGCCCTTGAAGCGGCATTAGCCTACACTTTTTCGAAATCTACAGGGGAGTCTTTAACATGCTCAAGGCATTGCTATCTCCTGACACATGCCAGCCTTTTATCGTTCCCATTCGACGGACTAGCATCCTCTTCTAATCTAGTTTCAGTATAATATCTGTATATCTTTAAGACAACAGTAAGATCAGAATGAGGTAAAGGTACACAAGACAACAGTAAGATCAGAATGAGGTAAAGGTACACAAGACAACAGCCTGATAGTACGAAATAAATAAAACGAAACTCCGAACACGATCAAAGCGGATAGTCCATAAAACGAAGGATACTTCATCTGTGAATTAACTGAGGAACAATCTCTTACATGCATTTTCAAGTGAAAGTGGAGTAATAAGTAAAAAAGGTAAGAATAAATTGGAAATTGGATCAGAATCGATATCTAACGTAAGAGGTGTACTGTGGCACAATTTCTAAGATATAATAAATTGTTCCGTCGATCACAGCTTGATACGACGACATCTTCAACGTTGAGGCATGCGTTTGACACAAAATGTGATTTTTACTGAGAATTAAGCATTGTAAAACTAGAATGTTTGTTCAAAAGTAAAACACACCCAACGTAAACACAATTTTTCATAGCGTTTTTCAGTAGTTTCATTTTTAAGAAACAATGGAAGGTTCCAAGCATTCCTATTGTCAATGGAAGCGGCCAATATCCTACAAGAACAAAATCGACGTTGCATGATGCCGTACACAAAACATTCCCGAAAAGAGCAAGATGCCATACATTTAAGCAAGAAGTCGCCGTACACATTCATAATTTTGTTTTCATGATAAAAGTAATTTTTCAAGATCTAAAGACATAATAATGCATATGTTTACTCAAAATATACCATTATTGAATAATAGGAGGTGTTATTCAAATTCGACACGCGTTAATTCGTTTACTTTTTTAGCATTTAACATCTCGGTGCTGCATTTTCCCGGTACCAGGTGACATGTTTTCATCTCTAAATTATATTTACACTTTTCCTTTGTCATGATACGGAGTTTGTCAATTTTATAATTATCCAACCTATCAACGAATATCTTCTTGGACATGAAAATTTGGAAGAAATACAACAAAAATAGGTTTTCTTACCTCCAATCAATGCTTGCAACAACAAGTTGCCGCTTCAACTAGTACCAATTTCCGGTGTCACTCCTATACGGTGACCATGCAAGGACGTTCTATATACGTCCTGCAGCATGTTGGGTCCTGAAAACGACAAACAAAAGGTATTATTTATTTAGCCACTGTTCTAAATAATATTCGGTGTAATTAAACAGATATATCATGTTTGGGAGGGGTATTTGCGAAAAATACCAGTCTTGAGACTAAATTTCACTTGCCATTCGGCTCGGGAAATTTTTCGTCTCTCGACTGGTATTTTTCGCAAATACCCCTCCTTGCCACAGGTACGTGTGGACAGGACCCTATGTCCCCCCCCTTTTTTTTTTTTTTTTTTTTTTGAACATCGATTTTTTTTCATATAAACAAAACTTATATTATGTCAGAAACCCGGCATGGATAGAAACTACTGTTTGATTGAATTTATTGTACATATTTCATACAGTGATACATACAAAGTTGCAAAATGTTGTTTATATGAAGAAAAAAAATGGATGTTATAAAAAAAAAGGGGGGGACATAGGGTCCTGTCCACACGTACCTGTGTCCCAAACATGATATATCTGTATACAATTTCCTTTCATACTGACAAATCTCGGTATTTGGAAAAGTTGTCGGAGAATGACCCACATAAACACTGTATGGAATGGCCTATAAGACCTAATAGTGTCGAAAATGGTTGTAGACATAGTAAATATGCCAAAGCTTGGCAAAGTTTGACAGTTGTGACGTAAAAAAGGGGAAAACCCTTGCATGAAAACAACTGTGGTTTTTTTTTTTAAAATAAACTCAATTAAGGTGAGAAATAAACCATACAAGCAATGTAAATCTCATACACTTTTGACTTGTGTAAGATTTTTTCTTTTAAAACATATCATACTCGGCGGAATTTTAATGAAGAGCTTGAAGATATCAAAGGGGTAATCATAATCCGTATATCGGAGACAACACATAGACCAAAAGGACAATTACAAATAGACAAACAACGATACACAAAACATACACAGAAAACTAAAGATCGAGTAATACGAACCCCACTAAAAACTAAAGGACAAACAACGATGTACAAAACATACACAGAAAACTAAAGATCGAGTAATACGAACCCCACTAAAAACCGTTGGTGAACTGATGTGCTCCGGACGATTACACAGTTCCTGCTCCACTAATGAACACTTTATGTCCATGTAAGATTCTTTATTTCTCCAATTGCTATTAATGTTATCGTCTTTGTCTCTAACTTCTTACAGCAAAATAAACAAAGCACCATCATTTTTATCATTTCACGTATAAGGACAAAGAAAATGCTAGAAAACCAGATTGATGTTCAGTTCGGAAGTAAAGAATCTGCTTTAACAGGGGTGTAATGATTCATGGAGGTGTCAAAGATGCATCATTTTTTGTCAGTATCTTTGCTCGATACAACCATCACCACAGTTCGGATCTAATATAGTGTCGTCAATTGTGGGATACTTGATTTGTTCACTGACATGATTATGATTATAATTTGTTGGTTAATGGATTTTGTTTTGTGTTTCTGTTTGTTTGTTTGTTTGTTGTTGTTGTTGTTGTTGTTGTTGTTGTTGTTGTTGTTGTTGTTGTTGATGATGATGATGTTGTTGTTGGTGGTGGTGGTGGTGTGTGTGTGCGTGCGTGCGTTTATTGGGGGGGGTCATTATGTAGACGGTTGTAGCTTTCATTGCTTAATTTTCTTTTTTTAGATGTTAAAGGTAGTTAATAGGAAACTTGTAATGTGCCTCTTTCCTTTCTGATGTTTTGCCAGTTTTCGCAATTTTTTTTTAAAGCGTTTTAATGCGTTCCCCCCCCCCCCCACCCCCGAATTATCAACATCATGAACTTGTCTACTCCAAATTCTGATAATAGCTAACTAAAAAAAATGAAATTCATTAAATTTTTTATCATCAATAGCATATATAATCATTATTGGTTTCAAAGGGACAAAAACGTGATACCCAGTATGATAACTGGAAAATGGTACTCGTTTAAATGAATCAACCGTTTGATATTTATTGGGGGCTTATGAAGCAATGGTTGGATCCTGATTTTTTATGTAACTTTGGTCCTGGAGTTGCTTATATAATACTTAGCTTTGATTTTAGCCCCTAAACACTGTCCTGGATCATATTGTCAGAAGTCCAGACTTTTTATTTATGGATTTAATGATTTGATTTGATTTTTGGTGTTTAACGCCACTTTCAGCAATATTTCAGCTATATCATGGCGACCAGTTTTAGTGGTGGAGGAAGCCGAAGTACCAGGAGACGGAACCACCGACCATGGGCAAGCAACTGGTAAACTTTATCACTTGCGGCTGCGAGTCTAGTGCACCCTTATTGTAATTTACAAAGCCGGGCGCGAACCCATGCCGTATTGGTGAGAGGCTTATATGAACTATTAGATCCAACGACCTAACTCATTGAGCCACCCGGTCCCCCTTTTTATTTATGCAAAAATTGCATCCTAATTCATCATCAAGTTACATTTTTTTGTATTTCAAATTTACACATACCCCCTATTTGATTGCTCCATAATGCTGATTTTACAGTTTGATAGTTGAAAAACTCAACAGTCTTGATAGTAAGTGAGTGATTGTTGCATAACGCCAATTCAGTAATTTTTCAGCTATATCATGGCGAGAACATGGAAGTTAATTTTCAATGAGATGATGATTAGGTGCGCTTTGTTCTAGACCAACACGCTGAGTTGAATTTTTATAGTGGTATCTCACAGAAACAACAGTCCACGGGTAGACATGTCGCTCCATTCGGACACATTATTCTGATTCCGAGCCAACCAGTCTTTGTTATTTCTCCTAAATGTTTCGTGGAGAAGCAAAAAATACCAATTTTATATTCATTGGCTTGACCCGACTGGGGCTCGAACCCACGATTTACCGCACTCGAGGAGAGCACGCTAACTATTACGCCACCGATGCGGTTTGTCTTGATAGTAAAATGCATTAACTAAAGAATGGCATACAAATTGCATGAACATTTTTAGAATAATCCGTGATTTAGAGTCCCATGGGGCGTAGCTGGAGTTAAAATGAAGAGTAGGCACGAAATCGGCGAGGGGTCTGGTTGCCGCTTAAGACACCCAGTGGGTCCAGGGAAAAGCCATGGTCGGGGGTCAAGGGGCGAAGCCCCCCTTAAGCCCAGCGATTTCAGTGATTTAGAGTGTTTTAAAAGTGACTCAAAAATTGTATTATTATTAAAAATCAGAGGTTGTTGTCCATCAAATCTATATTCTCTTTCGCCAAGCTCATTAGTGATGTCATATTCATTAATTTGCATCTCATTAAACACAAATTGCGGTTGGCCAATAAACAATGCAATTAACACTGGATAATTTGACCAATTCTTAAACCTTTATAACTTTTTTATTTATGACCCGATTTTGTTCCAGTTCTGTAAAATGATTTATAAAATTTAATCCTTTCATATTTTTCGTGCAATTTCATATTATTTTATTTAGGAAAAATAATTTGCTATAAATATTTGAAATACGTATATAAAATTTTGAAAATTAGATATGTTTCATCTCTATAATTTTTTTGAATATTTCTAAACAAATTATACCATCATTTAGCATACGTTTCATATTTTCTGGAACCCAAAGAGTTTTTAATATACCTTTAATAACAAAAAATATACGACGAGTTAAAATTGAAAACTCTATTACAATAATGCTGTTTTACCAACCAATTTACCTGTGCCACCAGTGACATCATGGCAAGAGAGCCTATTGCGAAAAATAACAAACTTCAAAAGTATAAATATTGACAGATAGTTGTTTAACACAATTTCGAAGAAAAAAAGAATGACATTGTGGGCGGCTATGATAGTGGCAGTTGTCGGCTATAGATCATTCCGGAGTACTTTGATACCCAAGGGCTTAGGCAATGGTGGTTCTATTTGTCGTGTTCTGTTAACTAAAATGCTTTTCGGTCATCTCACCTCTTACAAAATTTATATCAATGACAAATAAAAGAGTGATTAACAAGACAAATAAAATGACGATCTCTGAACTTAGTGGGCTGCAAATGGTGAGAGAAAAAAAAGATATGGGTTACAGATATTTATTATCAAATTGCTCAGAACCTTAGGGATCAAAGTGATTGAAGTTAGTCAAAGTCCAAACGACGGGATGTTCTGCTGATGAAGTCATTTATAGCCGTATCTACATCAACATTTAGATGTCAATGTACATGCAAGAGAGATACATTTGAAAGTCTTTCATCTCCCATAGTAGATCTTAAATATGATTTCACGCATCGCATCGCACTAAAAGACCTTTCACTATTATAACTTATTTTGATATTTGGTTGGTATATAAACTATACTGGATGTTCTATTTAATAATAAACATGTACTAGTTATTGTAAATTGTTAATATAGTTTAGGAATCTAAAATGACTTTAATCAATCTTTAAAAAACAAAATTGCCAAAATTATGTATAGGCACGTGCCTATTCGAGCCTTAGGCAGCTACGCCACTGGTACTCCCTTTACGATCTTTTCATAGTACGTAGCAGACAAATTGTAAAATCGCCTTCATGGTCACTAGGAAGGTTTGTTGTGTGATGTAGGAGGGCGAGCATATGACTAGTCCGTGAAATGACTGAAGGGAATACTAAAAGCATATCCATGCAACATGTATGCCTTATTTCTATAAATTCAGAAGAAAAACACTCACCTCCAGAATACAAAACATTGGACACCACTGACTTAAACATTATGCAATTATTTCATCTCAAACAAATAACTACATTGTACTACAACTTGAAAAAAAAGAATAGGATTTTGTTCCAGCCGACAAAGCTTCTAATAATGTCATTGTTTGACTTGTTCCAGTCGACAAAGCTTCTAACAATGTTGTCATTGTTTGACGTAAATACTTAACTACATCAAGGTTCTGCGGAATGAAATCACTCATTATTATGCATTCATGATTGATTGGTTGATATTTGGTATTTAACGCCACTTTCAGCAATATTTCTACATATGTCATGACGATAATGCTTTCAAAGTCAGCAATCTCACAGAAACACAAATAGTCGACAGTCATTATTTTACCTCCTCGGAATTAAGTGCTAAATCAGATCATATGAAAGTACCAACCATGTATTGGCTTCCAATATATATATTTTATTCAGAAACTACCCCTTTACAATGTGGGAAACATCAACGGGGTACCAATGTTTGCGTCTAATAATCATAAATAAACAACTATATTAAAATTAGCATACATCATTTAGATATATGTAACTTAGTGGTTATATTGGGTGTGAGTAATATGTATCTAGTAAATCAGTCAATGAAGCAGAACTTATAAATTTACTAGATAATTTTCTTTTCTACAGGTATTTTACTATTGTATCTAATATTATATATTAATTAGAATATATGTTTATTTATATATATTTATAATATTCAAAGATAGATAACTCTGTCAGTTCTCCTCAGCTGGGATATCATTGTTTGTTTGTCAATACATGTATACTCTTTTATGTATTTATGTATTATGAGCGTAGTTACATGTAATACATGTACACGTATACATAATTTTCGCGGGTCTAGTAGTTCGATTCGGGTGGTATAAAATAAATTGTTTAAAGTAGTTCCTTATCGAGGTTGGGCATTGACCAAATCGGACGCACCTTAAGTTTAAGTAGCTGAAGTATTGTCGCCATTTAAAATTGTAATTAGAATGTCCGATGCAGAAGAACGTATGATTCTAGACGATAAGAATGAAGATCCTGCAGAACGGAATAGTAGATGCACTGAAGAGGAAACAAATGCTGATTTGTTTTCATTGTTAAAAACTTACATGAACGATAAATTGAAAGGTATAGAGAACACTTTTAGCAATACCACAGATAGTTTGGCGAAGAAAGTCAGAAAAACTGAAAATTCATTTAAATTCAAAGGCAATAAATTACAGTTCGAATTAAATACAGATAATGAGATATTTCGGAAGATATTAATTCTGCCATAAAGTTTGTTGTATCGGACAGAAAATCCAAAGCATTTTCAATTTTGGAAGGTTCAATCACAAAACTGAAAAAACGTAATAAACTTATACGTATAGCAGATAAATCAGAAGGAGGTTGGAAGACCGTAGAGGAGTATTTGTCGGACGAAGTGGCTAGCGACTCGGAGGACGAAAAGCGCATTAGAGCCGCCGACAACAGAGCGGTTAGAAAAATCAAGTCCGTAAGGAAGGATGGTAAAGTTAACAGAAAGAGACCGGCAGAAGCAACAGTCTGTTCATAATGGTGGAAATTTGCCTTATACTGCGCAGCCCTTTCGTTCAGTCGGAGCTGTCGCCACAGCTCCGTCAAACTCAAAAGCAAATGACCAGTGCTTCAGATGTTCCGGTTACGGACATTGGGCCCATGATTTCAGAAAGAAGACAAACACTTGTAGCCAAAAGCTCGGAGTTCCCAGAGGAGCTGCTGTTTAAAGACGCCAATGCAGAAATTTTCAAGGTACAGAGTATAGACAATATAGAGTCTTTTTATGAATATGAATCTGGCAAAACAAATATCAACGTAAAAGGTAGATTAGATAATTCATTTTCTTTTTGGAAAAATATTGGAACATCAGATTTTATTTTAAGTGTCATTAAAGACGGTTATAGAATTCCTTTAATGAATTTCCCGCCCAAAATTTGCTTGTCTAATAATAAATCTTCGTTTGAAAACAGTATCTTTGTTGAAAAGGCTATTTTGGATTTATTGAAAGGTGGTTTAGTTAAAAGCGTATCGAACAGACCACACGTGGTCAATCCATTGACTGTGTCATTTAATGGTAAAGGTAGGGAAAGACTTATCCTTGACCTTAGACATGTAAACAAACACGTACGTCTAGACAAATTTAAATTTGAAGATTGGAAGACTCTCAAACAATATGTCAATTTAAATAGCTACGGGTTTGTCTTTGATCTCAAATCTGGTTACCATCATGTTGATATCCATAAATCGTTTCAAACTTATTCAGGTTTTAGCTGGAAATTAAATATTGTTGTAAAATATGGGCTCAAATCAAGCGCATACATCTTTTCAAAGCTTTTAAGACCTTTAGTAAAGTTTTGGAGAAGTCCAAGTATTAAATTAGTTTTATATTTAGATGACGGTTTCGGGATTTCTGATAACTTACAATTAAGTAGTAGGCAAGCAATTCAGGTGAAAAACGATTTAATTAGTTCAGGTTTAGTCCCGAATAAGGACAAGTCAATTTGGACAACCGTTCAGTCATTAGAATGGCTTGGATTTGTATGGAATTTGACTAATCGTACTTTATCAGTACCAGACAGAAAGCTTTTTCATTTACAGGAACTTGTATCCATTGTTTTACAAAATTGTTATAAAATAAGAGCAAGAACTTTGGCAAAGGTATGTGGTAAGATTATTGCTATGTCACCAGCTTTGGGGCACGTTACACAAATCATGGCAAGATGTATGTTTTCGGTTTTAAACGAGAAATCTCATTGGAATCAGATTCTGAACATTGCACACAAACAAGATTGTATTAACGAGCTTTTATTTTGGAAGTCTAATATTTTAAAATTAGAACCACAATCTTTACTACAAAAGTCATCAAGCTATAATTTATACACAGATGCAAGCAATTCTGCAGCTGCAGGATTGATTGAAAATTTTGATTTGGTTATGCATAACCATGGCTTCCGTCTGAAGCTTCCAAGAGTTCTACTTGGAGAGAAATCAAAGCGGTTGAATTGTGTGTTAGCTTTTTCAGAAAAATTAAGAGGTAGTACAGTTACATTTTATACAGATAGTCAGAATGCTGCAAGCATTATTTTGAAAGGTAGTCGGGTACCAGAGTTACAGGTTTTAGCTTTAACTATATTCAATTCTTGCAGAAAAAACAAAATTGATATTTACACAGTTTGGATCCCAAGGGGACAAAACGTACAGGCTGATTATCTAAGCCGTATCATAGACATAGATGATTGGCAAACAACTGTAGAATTCTACAGTCATTTAGATAATATGTGGGGTCCACATAGCATAGATAGGTTTGCTAACGTGGATAACAGAAAAACTAAGCGTTTTAATTCGCTTTACTGGAATCCTGGAACTTTAGGCGTGGATGCTTTTAATTCAAACTGGTCGAGTGAAGTTAACTGGTTAGTGCCACCAGTATCACTGGCTTCCAGAGCTATTAATCATCTGGTAGAGTGCAAAGCATTAAGAACATTGGTTGTACCCAAATGGCCCTCTGTGCCGTTTTGGCCTCTTATTTTTTAATCAGATTTAGAGTATAAACCGTACGTGTTTGATGTGTTAGAGTTTACAGAGACTCAAAGAATTTTAGCCTCTGGGCAAAATGTTAATTCTATGTTCGCAAATGGAACATTTACTGGAAAGATATTAGCTGTTAAATTAGATGCGTCATTGTGTTAATTTTATTTTTTATTTTTGTACACATTAAACGTTGCTGAACGTATTTTACAGTGTCGCTTGACAACTGTGCTGTGTCACTGGACACGCTTTGGTAGTTCGGAATTATATATGGTCACTGGACTATATGAGGTCACTGGACTATATGAGGTCACTGGACCGTAATTTACGGATTAATACGGTAAGGTATTAAATTATATTTAATGTGTACAAATATAAGTACATATAGTTGTATTTGTTTTTATTTTAGAAAATCTTCCATAAAGTATTTTGGACATTATCTACTCAACTCATAAACCCTGAACTTAAGACACTATTTGATAATCTGAATTCTACAGTTATCAATTCGAGGGCTAAAAATACAGTTATTAAATATATCGGTGCATTTAAGAGATTTATGTCTTGGGCTGGACATTATAAAGAAATCAAATCTGTTCTGCTTTGCAGTGAGCTCCATATCGCACTATATCTACAACATTTGACAGAAATCTCTAAACATCATAGCACAGCTGAAAGCGCTTTTTACAGTATTAGGTGGGCGCATGATATGGCTGGTTTACATAATCCATGCAAATCCGATTTTTTGAGAAATATTGTAGAATCTGCTAAAAGAACGTTATCACGTACTATTAAGAAAAAAGAACCGATATCTCCAGATTTAATGAAAATGTTGTTTCAGAGATTTGATACATGTGACAGTACTCTTAAAGATCTAAGACTTTTAGTTATGTGTTCTTTATGTTATACAGGTTTTTTAAGATATGATGAGCTGAGCAATATAAGATCAAACAATTTAACATTTCACAAAGAACATGTAGATATTTTTATTATAAAGAGTAAGACTGATTGTTACAGAAAGGGTAAAAATGTATTCATTTCTAAATTAAACAGTCCCTATTGTCCAGTTAGTATATTACAACGTTACATTTCCCTTGCAGGAATCGATTTAGAATCAGACATGTTTTTGTTCAGGTCAATTTCATTCATGAAAAAATTCAACACGTCTATTCTTAGAAAAATGAATGAGAAACTGTCATATACCAGGACAAGGGAGATAGTAAGATCAGCTTTAACTGTCATATACCAGGACAAGGGAGATAGTAAGATCAGCTTTAGCAACACTCGGTGTAAATATTAGAAATTTTGGGTTACTTAGTTTACGTTTTGGCGGGGCAACTGCCGCATGCAAGTTCGGTATATCAGATAGACTTTTAAAATCCATGGCCGTTGGAAATCAGAAAACGCAAAAGATGGATATGTATGTGAAGATTTACAAAGAAAACTATCGGTTTCTAAAAACCTTGGTTTATAATGATATATGTCTAAAGTACACACAGCTTTCTTTGCTCAAATCGAATTGGTCACTGCGCCAGACAATTTCATTATGAGTTTGTCTTTATTTGTTTTATCAACAAATCAGAAGTTGCTTAAGCTTGGACTATGAGCGATATTGTACATAAATAATTTATGTTCGTTTGAACATGGTGAATTAGAACATAAATATAGCTATATATTATGAGCGTAGTACATGTACAGAATATTCGCGGGTCTAGTAGTTCGGTTCGGGTGGTATAAAATAAATTGTTTAAAGTAGTTCCATATCGAGGTCGGGCAGTGACCAAATCGGACGCACATTAAGTTTAAGTAGCTGAAGTATCATTTTATGCTACTTTTATTTTATTAAGTTAATTATACTTATGTCTACAATTATTGTGTACATTTCAATATTGATTTTGTTCTTTATAGATATGTAGTTGTAAAGTAAAAGAACAGACAATGTTTCTTTTCATAATGGACAGTAAATGTGATTTTCATTGTTGTATATACTATGTATGTGATGATGTATGATTGTTAAATAATATACGAATTGGTCACTGCGACAGACAATTTGATGATGAATTTGTCTTTATTTGTTTTATCAACAAATCAGAAGTTGTTTAAGCTTGGATTATGAGTGATATTGTACATAAATAATTTATGTTCGTTTGAACATGGTGAATTAGAACAGAAGTCAATGTATTTGGTTATCGTTTGTTTATGGATTTTTTATATTTTTTGTAATTCAACTGTTCATTAATTGATGATAGATCACTGTTTGGTCTTTATTTCAATAAAATTACTTACTTACTTACACGAACATTTTCATCAAAGAACAAAAAAACATATAAAAGTCATAACAATATTATCACAGAACCAATTGTGTCATTCTTCATTAAAACAACATTATATACAATGTATATTTTAATTGCACTTAATTATAAGTAAAATATAAGAATGACATATAAAATAAAAGAAACATAATATTAAGCGAGTTCCTGATCATCGACAAATGACTCAATTAAAATAGCTCGCTCTTTCATCATTTTACATAATAGTTTTTTTACTGAACTGGTCAATCGAGAAATCAATTTGCAAGCTCAGTGTTAAAACTAAGACAAAAGTCTGCGATCAAGAACTACAGCTTTTGAAAGGGTGGTAACTCTGAAAACGCGAGATCCGGATAAAACGATTTTATTAATGTTTCAATTTCTTCGAATAGTTCTTGTCTGATACCACGTAAGGTTTTGCATTCAAATAAGAAACGATGCAAACTTCGTATATATATCGTCATCGCATATATTACACTTAGAACTTTCACGGAGATTAATTTTAAAAAGACGTTCATTCAAGGGCAAGTAATTGGTTCTCGCTAAGAACTTCAGTCGAGAGGCCGAGAAATCATTTATACTGCATTTCCAGTCTCCTAGATAATTCTTTATCTTGAACTGCTTTACCGAAAAATGTTTAAAAATGTTCGTATTAAAATTTCCATAGTAGTAATGATCTAATCCTATTGACTGGAAAACATTTTTCTCCATTCCACACATTCGGATTTTTATTAGCTCCATGAATACAATTTTGCATAACCTGTGAGCCGGAAGTTCATCAAATTTTGCAAAATAACCAACACGCTGTCGGTCAAGAAATTCGTTAATTGGTTCCCACCCAAATTCTGATAGGAGAGCAGATTTTGGAAAGCTCATTTTCGTTTTCAAAATAATTTTTCTAGCTTGGTACTGCAAACTTTCAATTTTTTAAGCACTTGAAATTGTGGAAGGGAACAATACGGTGCAACCGTGTGCAATAGAAAGGGCATATAGCAGGTAAGTTAACCACTTTCTTGTAAATACTTGAAACCCAGAGTGAAAATGAAAACAGCATGAATACGTTTATATTTCTTATCATAATAGTAAAAAAGTTACCTTTATCGAGGGAGTATGCATAATATGTTTTGTTGAAAGCCAAATAACCAGACTGATTAGATATAAATCATATTTAGCCACTAATATTGTTGTGCCTTGCAGTAATGTATGTATTTGTATTGTTATTCAATTGTTTCCTTATTTTTATTCTTTTTCACTTTTGTGTTATAAACACATTGGGACAAACAGATGTGGAGGATATTAAATTTGTGATAAACTTTAATTATCCAAACTCTTCTCGGGACTATGCATGTAGAATAGGAAGAACATCCAGAGCAAACAAAATGCACAATGTTCTTTACATAGAATAACTGTATACAGGAAATAGACTTGATAAATGTATTACCTGAAGCTAACCAACAAGTCAATCCAAAACTTATACAAGTTGGTGAAAGTCCCTGATTCTTAGGAAAAAACAAGTTTGGTCGAAAATTACACTTGAAGGTATCAAGTCTTTCGGTCAGAAGAAACAAACCCAGTTTTACCCATGTCTGTACATACATCTCGGTACCGTCCTGCATCCTACATTTGGTGTCAACTTGATAACTGGAGTTCCCATTTTCAACTGTATGTATATTGTCAGGGACCATAAAAACAGGCCGAGTCGATACTGTTTACTTTAGCTGAATGTAGTGGGCATTCGTGTCGTATGGAAACATTCTTCCAGTTTTAAATATCACTTTCGACAACGAGCTAAACTGAATTGCTTCTGTCAAGAAGTAGTGAAACTAAAATAAAAAAGACCAGCTTGTTTTGAGTTGAGATTGCCAAAGTAATAATGTGTTTCTTTAAAATTTGATTTCAGTGACTACTAAAACAGGTTGTAGCATTATTTCTGAAAATGACGATGTACAAACATCAATTTTTTGTTCAACTTTAAAAGTTACTTATTGAGTGCGATGGAAAAGAATTGGATATTAAAACTTATTGCGTAGGAAGAGGCGTTTGAAGATATTAAAGGGGTAAGAAGAATCAGTAAATACAAGAAAGACAGACAACACAATGACCAAAAGAAAAAAGTACAAAAGAACAAACTACGATCTACAAAACATACTCATAAAACTAAAGATCGAGTAACACGAGATGTTGACATTTGGTTAGCTGAAATGCTGTGAATTGATTTACGTGTATGTATTAGATATGAAGTCTTGAATGCCCGACTATTTTTTAACCACATCGTTGGTGAAATGGTTAGCGTGCTCCCCCGTCTAGTGCGGTAGATCGTGGGTTCGAGTCAAATCAAATACTATAAAATTGGTATTTGTTACTTCTCCGTTAAACACACAACATTAAAGAGAAAGAGCAAAGACTGGTTGGCTCGGAATCAGGAGAATATGTTGGAGTGGGGCGACATGTCAATCCGCAGACTGTTTTCAGTGAGCTAGCACTATATAAATCCAACCAGGCGTGTTGGTCTAGAACAAAGCGGATCTTATCATCATCTCATTGAAAATTAACTTGTTCTCGTCATGATATAGCTCGACAATTGCTGAGTTGGCGTTAAACAGCAATCAACCGACAACCCCCTACTGAAACAGTCCGTTTGAAATATTATCCAATCAGAACGACGAATCGCTCGTAACACACCGCCTATGATTACCGAAAGCGAATACACATTCCTGTCACTGTTCATTGTTGTTTGTAAAACAAAAACCAAAACAATAAAATAATTTGTAGAGTTTCAAAAATAATTTGGGGTTTCTTGTCATGTCAAGTTCAGATTGCAACATGTTTGTAATGATTGCCATAATTTCACACAGGTTGATTCGACCCGTATGCAAATGACTGGTCTTACAAGGTCTGTGCTATGTTTTTCCATTTTTTGTTTTAAATCTACCACGGCCACTGGTTCTGAAAAATATAACACGATAACCATATATCTTTAATATATTTTATTTTTATTTTGTTTGTTTGTTTGTTTTATGGTGTTTAACGCCACTTTCAACCATATTTCAGTTATATCGTGACGGTCAGTTTTATTGGTGGAGGAAAGCGGAGGACCCGGTGAAAACCACTGACCTGTCGCAAGTCATTGATCAACATACTTTATCACATAATGTTGTACACCTCGCCCTGATCGAGATTCGAACTCACAACATCAGCGATGATAGTCACTGATTGCATAGATAGTTGTAAATCTAACTACCATACGATCACGACCACGATATCCCTTATAATTTAGTAAATGTCATAATATAATGATATTTCAACCCAAAATAAATCATAATATAATGATCTTTCACCAAAAAAATTCGTCAGAAATATTTTATACCCCTCAACAGCCTCAACTACTTTAAATTCCAGCTACCTGTATTGGCATGGGTAATGTCGCTATGCCAACGCGTCCATCTTAAGAATCTATGCAAGAAGTTAGCGTCGCTATTGTTAAAAATCTACTTATTGCATGTATGAGTCAAATGTAAAAGTATTATCATGAAAATGTTGAGACTCTGTCGAGACTATTCAGGCAATATTAAGAATGTCCAGACTGTGTTAAGATTTTTACATGTTAAGAATGTCAATACTTTTCAGACAATGTTTAGAATGTTCAGACAATATTCAGACAAATATTAGATTTGGTTAAGACCAGTTCAGATATTTAAGAATGTTCAGAACTTTATCAGACAAAGTTGCACAAAAACTGGTCTATTCAGACTTTCTTGACTTTGTAGTGATAATTACTGGGTGTTTATTTGAATTAGTACCAGATTGCCGAATCCCGGTTTGCCGATTCCCATATTGCCGAGTCCATTTTTCCGAATCCCATATTGCCGACTTTGTTAAATTTCATATTATTTTATGTTCTAAAAAAAATATTGGTGATGTGTACATATTTTATTGAAAGCAGTAATTTTTCGCGCAATTTGAATTAGAAAAACCATAATCAAATGCATACTGATTGATGAATAGGAGATGCCGATACTCATTACTCAAACAATTGAAGAACAATGGACATAAACTACAAATAAGTAAATGTTTATGTAGAGTTTTACTAAGTAAGAAAGAAAAAAGAAATGCCGAAAATTGTCGTTAAATAGCAAATTATTTAGAGCTGATTGATGATTTCGGTAATCTAAAAATGAACTAGTACTATATCAACAATATCCAAGCTTATCATAGGTGATTATGATAGATTTTAATAAATGATCGGCAATTAATTAACTTCAAACATTTGATTAATTGAAATCATGTATAAAAGTTCCAACAAAATCCAAGCTTATCATATATGATTATGGTAGATGTTAATAAATGATCGGCAATTAATTAACTTCAAACAAATTTGATTGATTGAAATCATGTATAAATGTTCTTCTGTCTGCCTGCTCAATCATTCTTTAAAAAAATACCATGGATGTTCCTAACATAGTAAAGAAAGGCAAGGGCGTCAACCTTCTACACAATGGCTACCGTTATTCAAAAGACAAGAAAAACACAGCTGGTGTACAGTACTGGAAATGTGCCGTAAGGAGCTGTCCTGGTCGTGCCCACATTACTGGAAATGATGAAGTACAGCTACTTAAATCTACTTATCATGACCATGAACCTGATATGGAGGCCACACTTTCAGCTAAGACGAAATCAGATCTCTGCGAGAGAGCAACAGATAACCCAACTTTACCAATGCAAGAAGTGTACAACCAGTACATGTCTTCAGACGCACCACCCGTGGAAGATGATTTACTAGAACCACTACTCAGGTCATGCAAGAGCCAGATGTATAGGGCCCGGCGACAGAATACGACAGACTTTTACAGCAATCATCACAACGGACAACGGGCAACTACCAGCTGTTACCGAACTGTTAGAATACTTCAGCAACACTTGGCTAAATGGACAGTACTCGATCGCCATGTGGAACGTGTACAGACAGGAAACCCGTACTAACAACAAACTAGAAGGTTGACACAACTCAGTGAACAGAGCCGTGAAGAAAAGTCATCCTAACATATTCTAACTAGTTACTACTTTGAAGGTGGAGCAGTCAGCAACCGATCGTACCACAAGAAGCGCTCGTTTAGGAACTCAACTTCCTCCTATGAGACCAAAGACAAAAGAACGCCAACAAAAGATCAGTGCCTTACAAGACGAACTTGCGTCAGGTCAACGTTCGATAGAAGACTATTTAGCGGCAATGCGGCGACATGTTGGTGTTAAGTGTTAAAAATATAATTCTGATAGACATTAATCCTGATAAATTAGTGCTTTATCATATATTGATATATCTGACTTAAATGCAAAACGAATTGTGTTCACTATGTTTTACTTTGAAAGTGTTCTCCTATGTTTCAAGCATAATAAAATGTAGTGCCAATAAAATGATTTTTTTTTTATTTTTACCAAGAATCTTAACCATAATCAATTGGAACCAAGCTGCAAGAATGATGTATAGATTGATCTCTACAAAATAAAAATAAAAAGACTTAATTTTCATGTGATGGTCGTTCAATCAACACTATGTTTATTTTGTATGCTTTCATTCTTATATTTCTTGTTTTATGGACCCATTGAGACCGCATCGACGTACGCAGATGGTGGGTTCGATTCCCCGGTCGGGTCAAACCAAAGACTATTAAATTGGTATTTGTTTTTCTCCGCTAGGAACGCAGTATTAAGGAGAAAAAGCAAAAACTGGTTGCCTTGGAATCGGTATAATGTGTCGAAGTGCAGTAACCTGTCTCCCCGCGGATTGTTGCTTCAGTGAGCTAGTACGATAAAAATCCAAGAGTAAGTGGACATCATTATCATCCCATCGAATACAACTTGTTCTCGCCATGCTATGGTTGACATATCGCTCATTTAGCGTTAAACAACAATACATTCATCACACAAAAATATTGGTGTCGTTCAGCATTAACAAAAAATGCACTGCTAATTAATGAGGTTTTACATTTAAGATATCACAGTATTTTTGGTATAAAAAAGGCAAGTGTGGATGTCAATATTTCATATTATTTAACTTAAAAAAAAAAAAAAAATCATGGACACAGTGGTCCTGGATTTTTTTTTTAATAAAAAACTAATCCTGTATTATTATTTTTGCTTAATGTCCGGTCCTGTGTTTTTATTTCAAATTTTCATCATAGCCACCCCCCCCCCAAGGGATATAAAATTGTATCATTAATAATAAATTAATGAATTATAAATTCAAATTTTCTATTTAAAATAAATCTCATTTACAAAACCACTGATATTTGTTCAATTTTTAACGCTGATTTAAGCTTTGGTCGCAACACATTTTTATTTTTCTCTTTAAACTGTCGAAACATAACATTTATCTAACTGTAAAATTCACAAATAAAATTCACACCCCCCTTTTTCCCCCTCCAGATTCTATATTTATAAACTATTGACCTGAGTAACCTTGCTAAAGCATGCGGAGTCAGTGTGTTTTAAATCGGTCATCCAATCAGGACGCTCATTATTGTCCAAGATAAAAATACATCGCTAAAATTACCTGTGGGTAATATAATTCTCCATTTCAACTCGTAAATTTACATATAAATCGGAGATATTTCGTCATAAAACTTCACACATGGTTTTGTCTATCATATTTCTTGAAGACAAACATAAAATTTTATTGCTTTTATCAATATTTTATGAGTATCGACAGTTTTTTCAATACCGTATCTGTTCACGTGACTACACATGCTACTCACAGTGACCCGTGACCCACATTAGCAGGTGTGAGAAGTCTTTTCTAAACATGGTATATAATAATTTTATCTATTAGTTGGAGACAACAACGAAAAAAAAACAAATACAATATTGCTTTACGCAGTAAAAGGTGCTTTGAAAATGTCAATGAGACGACGACCACTACAATAAAAACAAGGACACAATA
The DNA here is from genome assembly GCA_002080005.1 of Gigantidas platifrons. Lineage (NCBI taxonomy): Eukaryota > Metazoa > Mollusca > Bivalvia > Mytilida > Modiolidae > Gigantidas > Gigantidas platifrons. The sequence goes on along the minus strand of MJUT01030064.1, from coordinate 7,720 downwards.
AATCAGTTTAGTTTACACATATTTTATTCCTCTAATACAAACAAAAAATAATAATAGATAGACAGAAGGAATTAAACTTTCAACACAACTTATTAAAACATGTATGGTATTGATTAGGATTGCATTGCAATCTCCAAATTTTAATTATTTCCTGTTCTGTTCAGTTTCGCTCAAATGCAAAGTTTGGGGACGTATTTACAAAACAAAAAACGTGTATTCTTTCATGTTTATGCTAGTTATTATTCACAGAGGATTTGTTTTGAAATTATTTCTTGGCATCATTCATCTTGACAGAAATCATGGTTGTCTGTAGGACTAATCCACCGTTTATCCTTTTGACTTCGAGCTCGAATGCTATAATCTAAACTCCCTGGTATTTTACTACTTTCAATAAAATATGTACACATCACCAATATTTGTTTTTAAAATGAAAAATAATATTATGAAATTTAGTCATTTGTAACAAAAGTCGGCAATATGGGATTCGGCAAAATGGACTCGACAATGTGGGAATCGGCAATTTGGGATGCTACCGTTTATTTGACAGTGATACCTTTCAGACAATGTAAAGAATGTTCAGATTCTGTCCAGACTTTTCAGACAATGTAAAGAATGTTCAGATTCTGTCCAGACTTTTCAGACTATGTTAAGAGTGTTCAGACTTTGCTCAGACAATGTTCCAAAAATATTAGATTTGGTCGAGACACAGTTCAGAAATGTAAGAATGTTCAGAACTTTATTAGACAATTTTGCATACAAACTGGTCTATTCAGACTTTCTTGACTTTGTAGTGATAATTACTGAGTGTGTATTTGACAGTGTTAAAGGAACAAACAAATGTTGGGAGTAAATAATATAGCAAACAGCTTTAAGTCGGGGTGTACTTGTATCTTGCTTTTAGATTTATAAATATCCATGTTCGATTATTTAAAATATTCTTTTTATGTTTAAACTGAAATGAAATTAGGTAGAATAGACCTATGGCAAATTTATCCACACATTCAATATACAATTTATTTTCTAGTGACATATAGGTAGAGAATGGCAGATGTCATCATTGTAAATAATGTTTTAGTAGATACTAAGACAGATGATGCGTGGTTACAAAGATTTTGGTCACACAGATATTCGGCATAGCTTGATCCAGGTGGCCCAGCTCCTGGTAATCTACAGCCTCTCCTTACTTCTACAAATATAACATAAAAATATACTTTCAATAATCCACAAAAAGGCGTATTCGTATTGTTTTTAATTGGACTCTCAATTAAAACCGGAATTAAAATTATAGCAAAATGAACTCAATAAAGCACGATATTCAATTAAATTAAAATGGCATATTTATGGGATTTTTTTTAAATTAGTCTTTTAACCGGGAATCTATTAACATTTGACCATTCATCGTATTTACATATTGTATCATGTCAAATGTAATACAATACACAATTTTTATTCTTATCACCATCTAAATAGGTACAGTGAATTATACAAAATATTTAGGTTTATTTCATCCAATATTTAGTCATTTGGGGCTCAGTCTTTTGTTAATAATTTTGATAAATTTACATAAACTTATAAGATTAAAAAAAAAAATAATTATGACATAATCTTTTTAAAGCATAAAATGTTGGGCCTTCTGTGCAAATTTTTCTTAACATGCCATTTGCTTTAATTTGCAAAAAAAAAATGGACGCTTTAGAATATAATGAAATTCATCGTCAATATCGGAATTACATAAATTACAACATCAGTTTTCCCGTTCTAAGTTGTGCCATCTATCACACTCAACTGACTTTTAGAAATTTGAAGAAAAAAACAACAAAAAATCTGTAAAATTCTATAATTAATAGCCTTTGAACAGATTGCAGCTTTGTTGGAATTTGAATTTTTGAATTTTTTCCCCTTAAGACATCTCTCGCTTAAAAAGTTTTGAGAATTCCATGCAAGAAAGCCCACATTCAGAAATACGTCTGACATAAGTCAGCCATTGGAAATTATCATTTTGAGTGCTAAATATATGAAACATAAATCTATAAGTAACAGAACGTAGTTTAGTCCGTTTACCCGATATAAATTTGGACCAATATGAAACCATTCTCTATTTGATATCAACAGATAAGGAACACCGTCCTGGTTCACCATAAACGAGACAATTAACAGTTGAAGTTTTCAGATTCAACAATACTTTGCAAAATGTCAAATGAACCTTTTCTACCATATAATAATTTCTAAATCCCCAAACTTCGGACCCGTACAAGACAATAGATTTGACAACTCTATCAAAAAGATCTAGTTGACACGAAACAGAAAGACTATGATATTTTCCCCTTTTCAAAAGTTCCTACATAGCTCTTCTTCCTTTTTCACTCTGAGCTTTAATAGCCAGGTTGAAAGTCCCTGTTCTATTCAACAATATACCCAGGTAAACCTCGCACATAACCAATGTTCGTTGTATGTGTGGACTATTTCAATGTTCGTAGATGTCCAAGATAACACGATATCAAATACCATATCTTGCAAGCTTTCTGATATTTAATTTTGCAAATATACTGCATCTTAACGAGATACATTGAATTTTAAAACACAAGAATTAGTTGTTAAAGGAGATTCCATGAAGTTACATCAAAAGAACATAACCTTTGTGTCATCATGATTTGAACTTCAAATTTTCTACTTGCTGATGGTTATTTCAGTCGTACTCAATTTGATATCTAACTACATGTTTTTAATATATTCGGCAAGTTAATCTAATAACTGATAATTTTTCTTTGTTTGAACATTTATATACAAAATGTAGCCAGGTATATACCATCACCACACGATTAAACATAGATATAATGACGGTTTTTAGCTTAACTTTACATAGCAAGGTATCATTTAGATGGATTGCGAATTATCGCAATCCATTTGGCAGAACTTTGCAAATGAGGCTAGTCTTGCAGATTACCGTTTTCTCCCGGGATCTGTAAGGTTTACCTAGCTTCCGAAAAAGGACTGATTGCCAATAATTTGTTTTACTTTATTGAACAGTTAATTAATATCCAGTTTATTGAGACTTTAAATATAGAACTGTTAATTTTATTTAATGATTTCTTCAGAAAGTGGACTATGGACATTTAAATTGAATTGAAGATGAACATTAATTGTTATTGTTTTATATTGATTTTGAATATTGATTGTATTGTTGTATTGAAAGGTCGGCCATAATATTGTTTTTAAAATTAAAGCCATGTCCATAAATCCACTTATCGGGTTGGTTGTCTTTAGTCTATGAAAATAACAAGGTATCATTTTGGTAAATGAAGCTGTATTTAAATATAATGAATGTAGCCGGGGTTAAATGATTCATCATTATGCTAAAACCAATACGATTAAGCATATAATGGCGGTTTTTAGCTTAACTTTACATAACAAGGTATCATTTTGGTAAATGAAGCTGTATTTAAATATAATGGATGTAGCCGGGGTTAAATGATTCGTCATTATGCTAAAACCAATACATACCACGATTGTAGCTGTACAAGATCCATTTGTAACAGTTGGTATGGCATTACACTACTCTAAAGTTTGACGTCAGAGGATCTGTCTCGGTACAAGAGCTTTGATGGTTGTTGGACGTACAGTTATAACACTGGAAAGCTGAAAATAAATAGTTCACCCTGTTGTTTTACTGAATAGTTTACAACAGTATTCTTTTACGTTGTTAAATAATAATAATAATAATAATAATAATAATAATAATAATAATATTAATAATTCGTAATAAATAATATGTTTTCGCTAGTATTCTTTAAAGTTGTCAAATAATAATAATAATAATTCGTAATAAATAGTATGTTTTCACGTATTTAGATCTATTAATTGTGTATTTACCCAATTATATTTACCATCGTTGCCTTTATAGAGGAGGAAAATGAACACTACAATGATTAAAACCTTCATCCTTCTTGTTACTCAGTGATCGTGTAAATCAACGTATTACAAAAAAACCACGCGGAAAACTAAGATACGACACGCACTATCAGCTTGATATAATAGTCATGTGAATAAACATATCTGACAGTACATCGAGGACATTGTCACTCCTAAAAATACTGATAACACTAGAGCAGTTTCACAATACAATGAAACGGGTGTTTGTTGGACCTACATCAAACAGAAGATAACTTTATATCACCATGTAATCTCGTTCATCAAACAAGATGGAAATTTATTATATAGATAGGTGTGAATTATGGAGATTTATCCGTGAAATAAATTCCGATATTTCACATGTGAAATATCAGTTTTTTCCCGCCAGAACTACTTTTCGACAACTATAAGTGTAGTGGTTACGTCCCTTGTTGTGTTACGGTGAATACACACATGATTGTAAACTGAAACAATTAAACAAATGAAAAAGTTTTAGTACTTTTATAAATTATTTTAATTTAATCATTTTATTGATACATTAAAATCAAACACTTGCTTATTCTAAATTGAATCATTTCACTGGCATAACACAACAGATTTAAATATAAACAAACAACGGAAATGTTAAAAGTGCATTGTAGATTGTCAGTTTCCTAATTCCTTTCACCACCCCTTTTCAATGAAAAATCGTCTGCGTTGAACAATCTTAAAATAAAAAAAAAACAAAACAAAATGTCTGATCATTTTGACGCATATACGGCAGCTGTAGTCTCAAAATTTTTAGAAGAAAATGATTTTGAATTTGGAAAATGTGGAAATGCCAGAATTTAATATTCTAGATGTCCAAACAAATGTTCCAAATTCCAATGGCAACACAAATGAAAATGTATATCAAACTAAAGCCCAGTCGGGTAGATTTCAGAACGTTTCATTTGAGGACATTGATTCATTCGTTAGTTCGAATTCTGTTACACATGAAATACACACGACTCGGACAATAATAACACATCGTGCCTGGTTCAGATAAATCGGACTGACATTAGTCGCAATTGCAATGAATTTTTCCACAACAACTTTACAAATCCACCCATATTCAAATAAAATTCAGAAACTCGTCCTTCATTTAAATTTCCAATTTTTTTCATCGAAGCGACAGCACTTGACTTGTTTGAATGTGCGGCCATATTGATTACGCACTATCATTGCTCGTAGATTTATACGCGTGGAATGAAATATACAAATTAAATAAAATAATATAAAAGAAATTTTGGAAGTCTATATAATAAACAGTATAACTAATCATAGATTTTGAATATCAAAATAAGACCACTCGTGACCGAATACGCATTAAGGATTAAACTCGTGGACGGAACAAGTTCCGCCCACTCGTTTAAATCCTTATGCGTACTTCGGTCTCTCGTAGTCTTATATTGATATTCAAAATCTACGATTAGTTATACTATATATAATCACCGATCCCGTCCTAATCATCAGTTGCACTCATCTTCTTCTAACACAGAAAATTATTCATTAAATGAGCTTGATAAATGATGTAATAAGACAGCTGATTATAAATTCCTTAAAGTATCCCATATATGTGTTTCCAAACAATTATTGAATTTAAACCATTCGAAAGCAACTGGATTCGATGGACTAAAATATACTAGTAGATTACTCATAGAACTTATAAAGGAAATTGTCCCTATTTTAGCTATATATTTTTTTCTTTCAAAAATCTATAAATACTGGAGCCATACCCAACGATTAGGAAACAGCATATATATTGAGTCAATATATAAATATAAGCCCTAAATACAATTCTGAAAATTACACACATTTAAAATGGAAATGGCTATGTAAATAACGTCTACAGAAGGTATATAAAACGCTTTGCTTTCTACATCGAAACCGTAACATCAGTTCGACCTCTGTACAGACATATCTCTCATTAGATCATTACTTTAGTATGTACGGCGAAATCGGTCATCTTGAATTGGCCCAACGCAATGCTATCAGGTTCGTCACCAACATACAGAGAAACACATCTAGTGTTGGTGACATGGCGCAATTTTGAAGAAAGCGGTAAAGCTGCTCTATTTATCATGATGTATTATAAAGAAAGCGGTAAAGCTGCTCTATTTATCATGATGTATTATAAAGAAAGCAGTAAAGCTGCTCTATTTATCATGATGTATTATAAAGAAAGCGATAAAGCTGCTCTATTTATCATGATGTATTATAAAGAAAGCGGTAAAGCTGCTCTATTTATCATGATGTATTATAAAGAAAGCGGTAAAGCTGCTCTACTTATCATGATGTATTATAACAACGTAAATATCTTTAGTACGCACGATACACTCAAAGCCAAAATAACTTAAGCGTTTTTAGGGAGCAAGGAAACGAGAAAGCTTAAACAGGAGAGTCAAAATCAGCTAAGGTGACCAATGCCTGAAGAAGGAGAACCTTGGTTTTAATAATAATTATATGAAAATAATACATCTAATAAACCACATTGGTCAGAGCCGAAGCACTGATTACTGGACGGAGGATACCCTCGGTTTCTAATAGTCCACCAGCAAAGGTATCGACCCATTGATAGTAATAAAAACGTAGATATCTAATAGTCCACCAGCAAAGGTATCGACCCATTGATAGTAATAAAAACGTAGATATCTAATAGTCCACCAACAAAGACATCGACCCAGTGATAGTAATAAAAACGTAGATATCTAATAGTCCACCAGCAAAAGTATCGACCCATTGATAGTAATAAAAACGTAGATATCTAATAGTCCACCAGCAAAAGTATCGACCCATTGATAGTAATAAAAACGTAGATATCTAATAGTCCACCAGCAAAAGTATCGACCCATTGATAGTAATAAAAACGTAGATATCTAATAGTCCACCAGTAAAGTATCGACCCATTGATAGTAATGAAAACGTAGATATCTAATAGTCCACCAGCAAAAGTATCGACCCATTGATAGTAATAAAAACGTAGATATCTAATAGTACACCAGCAAAGGTATCGACCCATTGATAGTAATAAAAACGTAGATATCTAATAGTCCACCAGCAAAAGTATCGACCCATTGATAGTAATAAAAACGTAGATATCTAATAGTCCACCAGCAAAAGTATCGACCCATTGATAGTAATAAAAACGTAGATATTTAATAGTCCACCAGCAAAAGTATCGACCCATTGATAGTAATAAAAACGTAGATATCAAACGCTTTTCTGGAATAAGAAGAGTTTGAAGATACCAAAGGGAAATCAGAATCCGCAAATCGAAGAAGTACAGACACCACATTGGCCAAAAGAAAAAGGATAAAAGGACAAGCAACGATCAACAAAACATACACATAAAACTAAAGATCGAATAACCTTCATCAGGTACTCCCAAAGCCAAATAACTTAAAAGTATTTGGGTGCAAGAAAACCAAAGAGTCTAAACAGTATAGCCAAAATCAAGAAAACCAGAGAGCCTAAACAGGATAGCTAAAATCTAGAAAACCAAAGAGTCTAAACAGGATAGCCAAAATCAAGAAAACCAAAGAGTCAAAACAGTATAGCCAAAATATAGAAAACCAAAGAGTCAAAACAGTATAGCCAAAATATAGAAAACCAAAGAGTCTAAACAGTATAGCCAAAATCAAGAAAACCAGAGAGCCTAAACAGGATAGCTAAAATCTAGAAAACAAAAGAGTCTAAACAGGATAGCCAAAATCAAGAGAACCAAAGAGTCTAAACAGTATAGCCAAAATATAGAAAACCAAAGAGTCTAAACAGTATAGCCAAAATATAG
>MJUT01030054.1:678778-708514 GCA_002080005.1 Gigantidas platifrons | reverse complement strand
AAATGAAAGGATATAAAAAAAGAACGTCGTCAACATTACATTCTAATCGTGAACTAATCTAAGCATCGCAGAATTCGACCATGCAATTACTCTTTCAAACTGACCACTCCATTATCGTCAATATCGACCTCTGAACAAATGTGCTGGTACAATTGCTGGAATTCGTTTAAGTAACTTTAGTTTTAAAGGGTTGTGATCTATAGTGTCAAAGTAATAACCGTGTATAACCTTGGTACCCTGATGATAGGATACACCCCATTTGTCGGTAGCAGTTTGTCGTAGAACGGTGGGGTGTTTGCTTGCTCTCACTAGATAATACGGGTAATCATTGTCATCAACTCTTACAGCTAGGATTGTACCACTGGAAACTTCTGATTTTAACGACAAAAAAACGTAACGTTGAAAATCACGGAAAAACGTTACAAGATTGCCGGGTAACAAAACAGACTAGACATTTCGATTTTCTTTTCATTTCTTTGTCTGTTATTATTTATTAAAAATTCTTTTTATTTGAGAAACTCTATCAAATGCACATTTCGAAAAGAATATATTATTCAAAGAATAATATACATAATTTATTTACATTAACGTTCGAATTTGCGACATATTTTAGAAAACCTCTCATTTGCGCGCATTTAGCACACGGTAACAAAACGGACTAGACAAGCAAAAAGTTAAAATTCTCTATGAAAATTTCACTTTCGAACCATATTTTTTTTTTAATTTTTAAACGCTATTAAAAGCACGTTTTGAATATCGTGTCGTGACATCTGCTCGGTCATGCAATAAAGTCGGTCACTTGTTTTGATTTACCATTCTCGCGCATCACGAGGCCAATGACGTCATTCTGTATACTTATAACGTATATAAGACGCCGAAGCAGGTTTTTGAAACTTGAAGATTATAATAAAATGCGATCAAAACAGGTAAGATTGAATTGACCAAATTTCATACAAGCAAAAAAACTCCTTTTTACTAATGTCCTTTTTACCTGGTCATTCTGCCTGTGAAATATATTTTAAGCGATGGTATTCCCCGAACATTTTTAACTTTCCGGTTTGTTGACATAATCGTCATCACAGTTCATGACCGTTTCTGGAATATAGGCCAAGCAAATTGTATTTTAAAATACTTTGAAAATATGATGATTGATCTTTCAGATTCCACCATGTTTGTGTGTGTTCATTGTAAGTGAGTGATATTAAATGTGATTAAAATAAATTGAAATCAGTCATTAATTGTTTTCCAAAAATACGACAGAATGTAGTCAGTTTAATAGATTGCTTTTGACAAGCAAAAACACCAAATTCATTGGATTAAATACAAATGTACATTATTATATATGCCATTTATGGGTAGGCAAGTTTAATATTTGCATCAAATAATTAATTTTTGATACTTCAATTTCAAACTATTTAAAAGAAAACATCTTTCGACATTTTTCAGACAAAACAATTACACTGTAAAAGCTAAAATACTGTACTTTCTAAATCTGGTGTACTTACAAAGGTTTATCAGAAATAAAATATATATATACTCGGAAAAAACTTTTGAAGTTTGGTTAGCCTAAGACAAAACCATGTGCTTTATTGACCTTTGACCGGCATTATGTGACGTAATAGGACGCCATATGGGAAAGCCGTACACAACAAATATGGGTCAGTGTGTTTTTATTATCGATCTTTTTTCTTTGGAACTTTACACATGTGAGCAAGAATAGGTGAGGAACATAATTAAAAAGAAAAAAATGTTTACTTTTCAAACATGAAAAAAATAATCAAACATTATCCAATGACTGGCCGGCTTATTGTCATACGGGGATATATGATTTTTTTTTAATTGTTGCTACATTATTTAAATTTTCTTACCAAAGAATCTATTGTGAATATATTTTTCCGTTTACTAATGTCTTGTTACAAAATCTTTGGAACATTTCGCTTCATCCGCTAGCTGCCATATTTGAAAAAAAAACTGCCGAAAACGTAGTATGACGTCGTAGCAAATTGTGCGAAGATTTCGCATTGCAATTTCCGCACAAAAATAAGATTTTCCGATTCAAATTACTAGATAGTACTCGTTTTCCATGTTACAAGTTACACACAATTTTTTTTCCGGAGATTACTTTGTAAGGGTTTTGATTTAATTTAATCTAATTGTATTATTATTTAAAAAGGTATAATTATGTAACCCTGTCCTATAAGATACAAAATGTCTTATCAGTATGCATTTATTTCAAAATTATAATACATTTTACGAGGAAAATTACGTATATTTCATGGAGTGCGCCAATACTGTGCGCAGCGTCCTAGTATTAAGTTGATCAAATGGATGTTTGAGATCGTTAAATAATAGACTAATGTCGACAAATAGTAGTTTTACAATATTGTAATTTCAATTGTAGTATAACTGCCCAATACATTTACCTCTATTGTCATCATGTCGTCGTAATCGCCTGTAAGCTTTTTATCTGAAACTAATGTGCCAAATGGAACCAAACTTGGTAGGATAGTTATATTTTATATGATTTTTGCTTGATTCGGAAATCTAGCATGGTAATGCTTCTAATTTAATGAAATTTCAAAAATCTTCTCTGAAACCACACATGGGATGAACATAATATTTGGTAGGAATTGCTCTTATATGACCGTCTAAAGCCTTATTACATTTTTAGCCGATCGGAAATCAAAGATTCCGACCACCCCAGGACAAATATTTAACATAGGACGCTGTTGGAAAAATAACAAAAGTAGAAATTTGATTGAACCCAAACTGTACATGGGCAACCTTACAATATTTTGTTTTCGTGTGTTCATTGGAAAGCCTGTAGCATTTAACCTGTAAATTATTTAGCTTTTCAATCTTTTGATTATGAGCGTTCCTGATGAAGGTTATTCCAGAAAGGCTTCGTGTGCACTCAATTAGATATCTACGTTTTTATTAACATAGGATCCCAAGGGATAGTATTTTATATCAGTCTTATCTGAAAACATTTAAAAGTAATCTAAGCTAGAATGTGCTTTGGATCATGAGTTACAAAATGTGTGCTTTGTGTACATGTGTCGATCAGAAATCCAAGATGTCCGACATTGGAAAACATAGCTTTAACATATGACCATATGAAGGAAAATTCTTCCTCATATTCTAGAACTTTCGTTAAACCCAAACTGAATATGGGTAATCATTGGATGATCCCTTACAAATATTTATTTTGTGTCGTCAGAAATCCAAGATGGTTGCCATAACAGGACATACTTAAAACAGAACCTTATGTGGAAACTATTTTAATAATTCATCTGCAACCAATTAACCATTTGACAGCAAAAGCTTGAATGTCCCTTGAATGGTCATTTACAAAATGTGTTTTTGTGTCAACCGAAAATCCAAGATGGTCGTCATCGCAGGACATAATTTTAACATATTGACTATATATACAAATGTATATAAACAAAAGATTCCAGAAACTAGAAATTTAGTTGAACCCAATATTGACATGATTAATCTTTGGATCGTTCCTTGTATTTTTTATATATATATTTTTGTGTCGATCGGAAATCCAAATTGGCCGATATAGAAGAACATATAGTTTTAATAGAACCCAATAATGAAATATTTCAAAATTGTTCCCAATCTGAAACCAATGAATTCCGATTGTATATATAGTCTTTTATATTGTAATCAATCAAATATTTACTTTCAATCACTGTGTTTATTGTATATACAAATATTTTGGGTTTTACCAATCGTATGGGAATCCCGCTTAGGCGAGGTGTACTCGTTTCAACATTATGTGATAAAGTTTGTCCGTGACTTGCAAAAGGTCGGTGGTTTTCTTCAGGTACTCCGGTTTCCTCCACCAATAAAACCGACCGCCAAAATATAACTGAAATATTATTGAAAGTGGCGTTAATCACCATAAACCAAACCAAACCACTTTCCCCACAAACTTTACATGATATTAAAGATGCATAGCGTTAATCGGAGGCCAAATGAAAAATGAAATTACAGTGACAACCTACGTACTTCATGGATGAAAATTACATCCTTGTCAATCAATGTCCCAGGCTACGTAAAAAAAAAAGAATGAACTTATTGCACATCAAAAAGTAACTTTATTGAGAAGAAAGACATGCAAAAGTTTAGTACTCCACGTTTTTTTTTTGTTTTTTTTTATATTTGAGCATGAATGTCTAAAATTCAATTGACAATGACGCAATGTAAAAAAAAAACAACAATATGATGATATCATGCCATTTATTGTAGTCTCTATTATGTGCCAAATAACCCTCCTACGCGTGTTGTAAATAAGTCAAATATATATCTGAAACAATACGCAATTGTTTAACAGCTATAGGAAATAATCTCGTATTATTTTTGGAATGTCTATTATTTACAAAACAAACATCTAAACAACCTGTTTACACGTATAGTATGATTATAAATATTGATCAAATCCACCTTCTATCAAATTATATTTTCCCTCCGAGGATTCATCATGGCAGAACAGCAAGAAAAACATCCCCCCTTTTTTACTGTGGATAACATGCTATTTTAAAAGTTGTATGACTAACAATGAAACTACATGCCTTAGTCTTATATAATACATCGAATTAACTGAACAATAAAAATTCAAATGTGATAGACATTAATGTCACATAATTGTTTTATTTTATGGCCGACCATGTTGTTCCCGGTTGTTGTCTCGGACTTAAAACATGTATTAATTGCGTCAAAATTTGAATTTATACTCAATAACATGTCAAACTAATTAATTTGGGGTTTTTGGTTTAGAAAACAATTGAAATTTACCTGCAAGGAATTTTTGAAGTATTTTATACGCGACTTGTCACAAATTAAATTAGAAATGCACCTTCGTCAGATCGTGTCGCTCACCTGTCGATGTAAACCATTTGTGAAAATTTGTATTGGTTTTACACAAAGTATTTAACCAAGGAACCTTGTAAAGTTGAATTCCAATCCCTGTTGGCGAGAAATTGACCCGGCGCTGTCGTTGTCGTGATCGTATGGTAGTTTTATTTATAACTACCTATACAATCAGTACCTATCACCACTAACGTTGAGTTCGAACCCTGCTCAGGCAAGGTGTACTCGATACTATGGGATAAAGTTTGTTAGTGACGTCTTGCGGCAGGTCGGTGGTTTTCTCCGGGTACTCCGGTTTCCTTCATCAATAAAAATGACCGCCACGATATAGCTGAAATATTGTTGAAAGTGGCGTTAATCCCCATAAACCAACCAAACCAACTTAGAAATTGACCCAGGGTCTTTTTTTAAAGGATTTGTTTTTGTGAAATCAACAACCGATTTCTATATTAAATTCCGTTATCACAATGGGACCATTTTCAATATACTGAAATATATACGGTCAACCCTGTATATAAAGGACACTCAATGAAACCTGAAAATATGCCTTTTATGAGGAATTGTTCTTTATATACAGATTAAAATTATATGTACTATTCATTAGTGGGGAAAAGAAAGCTGTCCTTTAAAGTCAGGGCCATTGCTGTTTTCCCATTTTTTCGGTTGTTGACTGATTTTGTCTGTTTGTTGATTTATGAGTTTTGACTTTCACTTTGGAAGATTGCTCGGTGTTCGGTAATTTTGTTATTACCCTCATTTGTTATATAGAGGTGCCATTTAAGGCATGTTTGACTGTATTACTACGCGTTAGAGCATTCAATGGAAAGCTCTTAAAATAATATTGTAGCAACGATGTGACGGATTTCATATCGATAATTTTGCTTTAAGAGTTTTGAAAGTGTTACAGTTGCACTGTCCGTCTTATCACTTTATTATGTCTACAATACCGAAGTCAGCACCCACTATATTGAACTAAGCACCTATTATATTGAACTAAGCACCTATTATATTGAACAAAATCCGTATTATATTGAACTAAGCCACTATTTTATTGAACTAAGCCCATATTATATTGAACTAAGCACATTGAGGTAAACCCCCATTGAACTAAGCGTATATTGTCTTGAACTAAGGCCCTATTATATTGAACTAAGCACATATTGAGGTAAACCCCCATTGAACTAATCGTCTATTGTCTTGAACTAAGCGCCTATTATCTTGAACTAAGCCCATATTATATTGAACTAAGCACATATTGAGGTAAACCCCCATTGAACTAAGCGTCTATTGTCTTGAACTAAGCGTCTATTATCTTGAACTAAGCACTTATTTTATTGAACTAAGCGCCTATTATATTGAACTAAGCGCCCATTATATTGAATTAAGCACCCATTATATTGAATAAGCGCCAATTGTATTGAATTAAACACCCATTATATTGAATTAAACACCCATTATATTGAATAAGCGCCAATTATATTGGACGAAACACCTAGTATATTGATATAAGCACCTATTCTACTGATCTAAGCACACATTACTAATATCTAGGTATTTCCGGCTATCGATTATAGAGATTAACTGTAAGTTTATGTTTTGTAGGCTTTTATTATGCAGATTGTAGTATACAACAGGACGATGATGAGATGTATCAAGATCTAAGTAATTCTAGGATGCTACAACAAATTTTAGATATCTGGAAGTCAGTGTGGAAACAATCCTCCACTGGAAAAAGAAACAAAACACAACAAATTAATAAATTAGACAAAACGTCTACTTCATCCCAAACAACGAAGACAGCAAAAGATAATAAAAAGACAATTTCACGAAAGGTCACAGACCTTGGGAAGGAAAAATCATCTGTTGTTCCGCAAAACATTTCACCAAAAACCGAAAATGTAGGGAATAAAACGTTTGGAAGTGGAATAGAAAATAAAACATCTACTTCAGCTGTACTGAAAACTACTGTAGCTAAAAATGATATCTTAAATACTAAAACTAGGACTTTGTCTGGTGAAAATAAAACGCCATCACTTCAAGAACCACCTTCATCGACAGTCAGTGGGTCGGCAGATGTACAAAAGGTACAAGCAGACAAAATAACATCCACGAATAATGCTGCAACCACTGGAATTGTTGATTCAAACTCTACAAATCGACAAGTTAATTCGCCAGAAAGTGTGTCGCCACTAGCTGGTAATGAATCCATACAGCACGTATCCCCTGTAATACAACATCAGTCATCTGCGACTTCACCCGACGGACAGTCCCCATTAAAAACTAACAATGGCACCAATGGAAGTGTGATTGGAAAGAAAGACTTAATTAACCATTCTGATGGATATACACCGAATCTATCTGTAGAACCATCTGTTGGAACAGGACTATCCCCGACTGGTAAAGGATTTTCTTGGATAGGTACTAATATTGAAAGTATTGCTCCAGAGAATAAAATATCAGATAAAGGACCAATAAATGCAACTGTTCAATCTCAAGGTGCAGCAACCAGCAAGTATGGGCAATCTAATAAAACTAATAAGGAATTGTCAGGAACGAAATCAATTTCAACAAACAATGGTCAATCTAAAAATAAGCAAACTTTGCCTGGCAATATCCAGAATTTAGGGAACAACGGACAATTCCATAAAACACTGAAGAATATTAATACTAAAGTGGCACTTTCATCTCCCAATGGAGGAATATCTGGATCTGATAAGACACTCTCTCAAAATGCGCAAACATACCAAGTCAAAAGTAACACATCGTTGTCTGGTACACGCTCCACTTTCACCACACAGGAATCAGTTACATCGAGTAATAAGCTTTCTATGGCTGGTACCATTGTCGTTGACAAAGTAGTCGAGTCACCAAATAATGTAAAAACAGTCACTACATCTCTTTCAAACCAGGTCGGGATTTCATCCAATGCAGACAAAAGGAGTGGGTTTCTCAACAAAGTTTCAGCTTCACAAAATAATGGACTACCAGGCTCTTCTACTTCTTTAAATAACATATCAGGGGTTCCAACAAAAGTTGGCGTCGTCGATACGCCGTCAAAAGACCAAGTTGTAATATCTACAGTTACAGATCACCTCAATAAGAGAAAACTTTCTTCAAACCAACCCGTTAATTCATTTTTAAGTAATATCGGAATTCAAATAATACATAATAACCAAGTTATTAAAGATATGGGTGTGGCTATGACAGCACAAACGATATCCCCGACAAGTATGGGTGTGTCAAGAAAAGAGCCAGTTGTCTCAACCGACAAGAAACAATTAGAAGTAAACACTTTAATAAAACCATCAAATATAAACACAGTCTTCATTAAAGGGAAAGGATTTGTTGCTGATATTCTATCAGGAAATCAAATTGCCACTATAGCTGATAATGGGGTTAACCTCTTGTCTCTGTCACAAAACAACAAACTGGGCAATGGTGGAGTTGATTTAAATTCAAATCAGGGAAACAAGGGACTTGGTTCTCTAAACAACTATAAAACACTTGGAATTGAAAAGCTATTAATAAAGCCGAAGACACCTTCCAAACACATAGATTCTATTAATAGAAATAAGGATGTTGTAGTCGGAACTACAAATTCAACATCAGGTGAACAAATAGAGAAAACACATTCAATAATCAGCATGGCAGAGTCGTCCAAAGCCAACACGGGAAATATTGTGACACAAGAGGTAAATGTCGATCAGACACATGCTATCAACAAATTATCATCCAGTGCCAGTGGGTCAACCGAACCCATCGATACCCACGTGATTATATCAGACAGGTCTTCATTAGTTATCCCTACGGTGTCCAACAGCAATAAGCTTGCTGATGCCAACAATGGCAACTCCAACATCTTAAACCCGGGCATAGTTATAGTGCCTACTTCTGCCAGTTCTAAATCAAGTCCAATGGCAGGATTCATACTCATAAATACTGCTACTGATCCTTTGCAAGGCTTTGGCAAAACTAACCATTCGGAATATAAAACAGCAAGTAACTCGGAAGAAGTACAGAAGACTATCAGCACTGGACTCCCGTCATCTGCCTCTAACTTGCAGATTTTAAACAATAATGTTTCACAAAACACTAATGGAAAAAATATTCTTAAAAATGTTACTGACAATGTATCGATAACAAAATCACTAAACGTATCTGAAAAATCAACGAAACAAGTTCCACTCAGTATTAAAACAAATCCATCAAGTGTTGGATTAAGCTTTTCACCCAAAAAATTACAAAGTGCTACATTTAGCGTGTTGCAGAAGAATAGACCGGCAGATGTATTGAAAGTTGAACAAAAGAACACACTACATAGTTCTTCAAACACGAAAGATTTAAACAAGGGAGGTAATGAGGTTAAAGAATCAAAAGGTACTGTGACAGGGAATAAGACAGTTAATAATGTGTTACCTCAAACATCTAAAGGACCATTGATTGTGAAAGAAATCAGACCTGTCATATATAAAGAAAGTGCTAAGGCTCGAAGACCCTTCCCACCTAGATCACTACGAAAAGAAAAGGTAGCTGAAGTAGCTTCGGGATCGGTAGGTTAGTAAACTAACATGTCTCCTTACAGTTCAATAATTTCTCTTATATGAATATCATTTTGGTCGATATTAAAATATTTAGGTGATAATATGATAATAGATATTACCTAACTTGGGACGAAGTCCAATAATTTTTTAACATTCATAACCGGAAATTGCGTACGAGTTGGTAGAGTACGAGTTGGAAAAGTTACGAGTTAACATGGAATCTGTAAATCGGTCCAGATTACTGCGCATCCGATTTTCTGCAGATTTAACCATGTATTGGTTTCCGGTGTGTCATTTCCGGTGCATGAAATTTAAGCCATTAGTGATATGGATAAAAATTGCTATTTCTACCATAGTTGGGACTTCATCCCATACTAGTATTATATATATTTTGATAACTGGGTGTCATCCGCCCAGTAGCCAGTGTTTCGGCACTGACATGTTTTTTTTTAACTACAAATGTATCTAAGTTTTTTTATATTCATCATTGAAATGCACAGTTTCTAAATAATGTAAATATTTTTTTTACAAAATGCAGAATAGCCAGTTTTTGCCAGTTTTCCGGTTGTTGACTGATTTTGTCTGTTTGTTATGAGTTTTGCCTTTCCCTTTGGTAGATTGCTCGGTGTTTGTTGACTTATGAGTTTTGCCTTTCCCTTTGGTAGATTGCTCGGTGTTCTGTAATTTTGTTATTACCCTTACTTATATACTGCCTTTTGGGTTTTCTTGCTCCTACCTACTTTTGGGGGTCGTCGTGGTCGTGATCGTATAGTAGTTGGATGTACAACTACCTATGCAGTCAGTCCCTATCATCAAGAACGTTGTTTGTTCGAATCCCGCTCAGGCGATGTGAATTCAATGTAAAACATTATGTGATAAAGTTTGTCAGTGACTTGTGATAGGTCGGTAGTTTTCTTCCGGTATTCCGGTTTCCTCCACCAATAAAACTAACCGCAATGCTATAGCTGAAATATTGTTAAAAGTGGCGTTAAACACCATAACCCTAACCCTACATACTTTTAGATTACTTTGTTTTCAAATCATTTGACTTTCAGGATAGAAACGTATTAACGTATCGTGTGCACTATTTATAAGATATCCACATATTTATGCAAATGACATACCGAACACAAAAATGACATACCGAACACAAAAATGGTTGAAGTTTGAGGTAATATTGGCTATTAAAGAAGGTAATGTGTATATGACTTCATTTTCAGTCTCTCAAAAAGCAGCATCTAATGGACAAGAGAAAGGGCATGAAAAGTCGGACCCGTCGGGAATGAAACAGAGTATAACTAATTTCTCAAACAACCGTCTGCTTTTTAATGAGTTCCGAAAGTTCAAACTGGATGGAAAGATTCGAAGAAGGAGATCAATATTATCTGCCCTTGTTTTTACGAACCAGTTAATGGATAAACCAGTTAAAGTGTTTAGTAACTCGTATGACACTGTTCTAGGAAGTTCCAATACTACTGGTGTAAAGACAGCGCCAACAAACTTACCGCGGAAGACGCTACAAAACAATACGTTTAATACAAATGTTTCGTCGAGTGCGACACCACTTCAAACAAGAACACTTGCTAAAAATGGATATGGACCAAGCACAACAATCCCCCCTGATAATAAAAGTCAGCAACTGAATAAACCATCGACAAACTACACGAACACCGCCCGACCACAGAGAAACCTTAAAAGGAATCACAAAAAGAGACACATCAACGACAGTTTGTTTCGCAGGATAAGTAAATCTCTATCTAATGGAATTCCCGTATTTTCTAAGAAGAGAAAGACTTCTTTCGGACACTCTTTTCGAGGACCCTCGTTTCACAAAGCACGGTCAATTGACAAGAATGGGTTACGAATCAATTTTAAGAATACGAAACAAACTTTACGACGAAAATCTGACATATTGCAATCATCAAGATACCGCAACAAAAATCAATATTTGAACGGACCTGTATTCGAAAATGTGGTCTTTCAGAAGATGAATCCCACCGATATAGGTTTGCATTACAGACAACGCCCAATGCAGATAGATGCAGTAATTAACGAACCATCATTAAATGATATACTGCCAAAGCCGATACCATCATCAGTTACAAATAAGAGACTTGACATCATTTCAACCAAAATTGACCAGTCACCAGCTTTAACTCACTCAGATCATCATTCTGCTGCTTTAGAACAAAACCAAAACAATAAACAAAAACTTGTTTTATCTCCAGGTGACAATACGAAACACGTTACATCATCACTTCCTGGTAGTGAATCAGGGAATATCCTGACATCTCGTAATATTCGTCTGTCAAATGCCAGTCCTTTCGTAATTGGTAATAAATATTCCACAACTGGACTTTCGTCACAAGGAACTGATAAACTAAGTGAAGGTCTCCCTGTTGTACCACAAAAATATGCAGGTTATACACAACAACGACATCATGATAGTATAATCAATATGCCTAAGCTATTATCTGGACTATCTAACGTCAACGACTTGGTTGCTGAAAATGGATTCCAGGATTTTCACAACAGAAAGCATGTTAACGTAAATAACAAGGTCGATGTCAATAATAATTCACCAAGTGTCAATGATATCGTTACAGATCAGTTCGAGAAATCTGTCAGCTCAGATCTGCCCAATGTCATTACTTTATCGCATATCAAAATAGTTCCTGGTGGGTGTATTATTGACGGCAAGTATTATCGATATGAAGATCTACCGAAATTCATCCAAGATTTTTACGACTCTAAGACAAAGAGTGAGCAATTAAAACTATCACTTGGTGACATTGAACACGTTCTCAACGACTACACCGATAATAAAGGTTCAATTTCGCAAGGTTTCGCACGAGATTTTCCTATGTTAGAAGTAATAAGAGGGAAGAATATTAGTCCCTTTTCTATACAACTCCCAGGAGACACAAAAGGTTATGACATACTTGTGGATCCACATCTTCACGAAGGGTCACTGGAACTGGCTGTACTTCATGCAAATAATCTTAAAGGTAATGTATTCTAAATGTTATAATCTAGTCTATAGACGTAACAAGAAGAGTTTGAAGATACCAAAGGGGTAATCAGATTCCGTCAATCGAAGAAGGGTTGACAACACAATGGTCAAAAGGACATACAACGATCTACAAAACATGCACATAAAACTAAAGATCGAATAACACGAACCCCACTAAAATCCGGGGGTGAATGTACTGCTAATTTAATGATAATGTGTGTCTCATCTGAAAATAGACAAGAGAAAGATATATCGTGTCGTCATCAATTTTTTTAATTGATTGATTGATGTTTTTAACTTCAATCACTAAAGTTGTGAGTTCGAATCCTACTGATGGCGAGGTGTACTCGATACAACATTATGTTTGTCAGTGAATAGCGACAGGTCGGTGGTTTTCTCTGAGTACCCCGGTTTCCTCTACCAATTAAACTGACCGCCACGATATAACTGAAATATTGTTGTAAGTGGCGTTAGGCACCATAACCATAACCCCTAATTGAATGGGTTCGGAAAATTATTGCTTTGCAACGACTCACTAACGAACACTCAAAACAATCTGTTAATACCTGATGGAGTTTGTCTTGTACATGGCTTCCTAAACGTGTGTTGTGTATATGACTCTTCCCGCAAAA
This sequence comes from Gigantidas platifrons, assembly GCA_002080005.1. Classification (NCBI taxonomy): domain Eukaryota; kingdom Metazoa; phylum Mollusca; class Bivalvia; order Mytilida; family Modiolidae; genus Gigantidas; species Gigantidas platifrons. The sequence continues at coordinate 695,447 of MJUT01030054.1, read as the reverse complement.
CTGGTGGACACACCTTATGGATGGATTGTACCCGGCAGTGGAGATATGACCTTTCAATCAATAAACTAATTCATCAAAGACCAAAACATGTTTTAAAAAAAGCACACAAAACAACAACCAAAAACAACAAAAACATTCAATTTAGTAAAAAAAATACATATAAGTACAAGCATTTAGAGCTTGATTGCCTTGAATGTCAAGGATCATGGGTTCAGTCCATGTTCTATCAAGATAGACTTTAAAATTGGTATTTGATGATTCTCTAATACACTCGCAGCATTAAGAGAAAAGACTTATAATAAAACAATCAATTACTATTTGTGAGGTCAATAGCAGGAAGTGAGGATCATTGACCTGTGACTCTTGGTGACGTGACCTCGAGTCGCAGGCCTTTATGACACATTTCCTGCTATTGGATTAATGAAATGTAATTAATCATATAGTGCATATTACACGCTTTCGTTGTATTTCGTGTTTGGAGTAGGAAACATACCAGAGTGATGGTTCCTGTCGTGTAATGTAGTTCACCATTACTATTTTTCAATGATTTTTTTTTTAAAGCCCCGCCCATCTCATCAAAAAGACACTAACAAACTTTGAGTGTACTGTCTGAATACCTGTACTCTTAAATCTATACCTTAATTTTATATTAGGGACTGTCGTGGCCGTGATCGCATGGTAGTTGGATTTACAACTACATATGCAGTCAGTGTCTATCACCACTAATATTGTGAATTCGAATCTCGATCAGGGCGAGATGTACAGCGACTTTCGACAGGCCGGTGGTTTTGTCCGGGTCAATCGGTTTCCTCCACCAATAAAACTGACCGCCACGATATAACTGAAATATTTTTAAGAGTGGCGTTAAACACCATAAACATAAACCTTTACCTATACCTTAATTATATTTTCATTTTAATTTCAGCTAATGATGCCGCCATTACTGATAAATATCATGATTCTCTGCGGGACTTGCATCTCAAACAACAAGAGACTATATCTAGAGACAATGATCAATCGTACCACCCTTCCCTTAAATGGAGTGATGGGATATTTGACAAGGCAGGAACAGGTTTAGCTAGTCTATCTGATTATCATCTCGGTTCTGAGGTCAGAGTAGGAAGTTCACTGTCGTTGGGACATCATGCTTTGCTTGAAGAGAAAATTCTTGATAACCAGGAACCTAGTGATTCAACTGGTTATCATTTAGCTTTTGATAATACAAGAGGCGCAGATATGTTGAGTCTACCATCACCTCCTGATATGGAAGGTGGCAATTATGTGTATCAAAGTCTTCTTAATCCAATATCACCAAATATTCACAGTGTACATGAGACTCTTAGTCCTCCATCGGAAATTAAACCTACAAGTCTTACTAATGGAATATCTAAACACGGATTAAGCCAATCGTACGTCAGTGACTTGCCATCCTCTTTAAACATGGACATTGACACACAAACACACTTGGAAAATGGTGGATTAGGCTTCAAAGACAAAGCTCGTCATCATCCAAAAATGTTAAGTAAAGAAACCAGTAACCTAAAAACTCCATATTATGGAATATTTGAAGCCTCTGTTAACTCATTACACGAATCAACACCAAAACTCCATCAACTCAAAGATGCGTTCATGTCTAAAGTTAATTTAGAAGATATGATTCCAAAAGATTTCTCTGGTTTCAGCCTTAACCCTAACTCCGACACCTTTAATGGCTTAAAAGTCACTCAAAAAGGTAAATCGACCAAGGAACTGAAACATAGCATTCCGCTTGAGTTATCAGGACAGTATAATTTAGAAACAATAATGAACTCTTTCTTAACATCTCCTCAGGGTAAGGGACGATATCAGATAGTCGATATATTTGGTTGATAGCCCACACATTAATACTTTCCAGTTCCTTAACCTGGTGGACAAAAATACTAGACTAAACTTCGATTCTTTAATATCACATAAGTTTGAGATTTTTTAAAATAATTTAAGTATATTGCATTTTTTTCTTTGGCACCCCTTGGAGACTCCAAGCACACTAAAGTTTGCAGAAGTCTCTCATATAGAGAGACAGTTTTAATCTAGTGGATTAACTTGCTAATGAAAACATGCATTTACCCAACTTTTATTTTTTTTAAATGTTTTTTTCCTTCTAAAAAGTATCTTATATGTTTTCATCTGTTATCAATATAAATAAACATTAAAATTTAACCGGATGTCATCAGTTGTTAGAGAATAGGATTATTGGTAATCATCGTCGGTAATCCATGAGTGGAGAGTATAGCAGCCGTATGTAGCTGGTATGATTGCAATGCAGGATCTTTTCTATGAAGAGGATTGTTTTAACAATAGAACTGTAGAGAGAAACTTCATGGTTAATATTTGTATTTAAGGAATTTTAACGACACTATGGAGTAGTTACTTTTGTCATATATTTGTTATATATTTGAGCCATATATTTTTGTCTCAATTAATCACTATGTGTCATATAATTCTTTCTGCTAGCAATAAAATGAATCGTAAAGAATACTACACTGTCGGGTCTGTTCCAAAATGTAATCGTAAAAAACAGAGGCAAAATCATTATCTCTAACAATACATATACTTGTACATGACCGCTCACTTTCCTGGCTTGGTACAGCCACTTCAATAAAAAGTGCAATATCACTGGGTTTGTAACAAGTGTAACACAACGGGTGTCATTAGTGGGGCAGGAACTGCTAACCCTTCCGGAGCACATGTGTTTACCCTCGGTTTTTAGTGGGGTTCGTGTTACTCGATCTTTAGTTTTATGTGTAATGTTTTGTAGATCACTTTTCTTTGTCCTGTTTATTATGTCATTGTATTGATCATCTCCTTCTAATTTACAGCTTCTAATTATTAAGTATCTTCTAACTTTTCTTTGTCCTGTTTATTATGTCATTGTATTGATCATCTCCTTCGATTTACCTCTTCTAATTACTAAGTATCTTCTAACTTTTCTTTGTCCTGTTTATTATGTCATTGTATTGATCATCTCCTTCAATTACCTCTTCTAATTACTAAGTATCTTCTAACTTTTCTATGTCCTGTTTATTATGTCATTGTATTGATCATCTCCTTCGATTTACCTCTTCTAATTACTACCGGTAAGTATCTTCTAACTTTTCTTTCGTGTCCCTCTGTCATTGTGTTGTCTGTCCTTTGATTTACGGATTGTGATTATTATCCCTTTGATATCTTCAGACTCTTCTTCAATGCTTAAAATAATGATTAGAATTGTGATAGTTATCAGAAAATAGTGTGACCACTACATGACTCTAGTTTTACATTTACAGTGATCCCTGTTTCTTGTAAACTTAAGTATAATTGTATTTGTTCTGCTTTGGACGTTATATAATAAAGTTGTTACTCTTTTTGTTATTACAGTAATATTATTTACTTTTAAGTTGTACGTCTTCTATTTTGACACGATTAGTTGAGAGAAAAAAAGGTCAGTATCAAGTCAATAAATTAACTGACTGTTAACTGAGTTTTTATCTTAGCCAACAGCGTACTGTGTTTGAGGAAGTTGCCTACTGACACATATATAAAACATAGCAATATCAATTAGAATACAACTGTTTCTCAATCCTATAGTAATTAATCGTGGTCATGTCATATTGAATAAACAATTAAACATTAGTGAATCATTTTGTTTTATTGAAAGACAATAAGGAAAGGTGCTAACGGGCAATATTGTCAGGTGTTTTCTTTGTCATTGTTTAGAGGTATAGCCGAGGTTAAAGTTATCAAATCAAAATTTTTTTTCTGAGCAAATTGAAAAATATATCGAATCAAAATAATTATAGTGTTTTTTAGTTCTGATTTATTTTCATATTTGTTTTGAACTTGTTAATTATTATGAAAAAAAAACTCAAGAAAAAATATGTCGAATGGATTGAATACACAAAATAGACGAAAAAATAAGAGTCGGTAATGGATTCTTCGACAAAGATATGAACATTTCTGTTGGTCTGTACCATCTCCATGCCATCATATTTCGAGAATCAGCACCAGAAAAAAAACTGGAGAGTGTTGGACCAGCTTATTAATAGAGTGTCAAATGCAATATTGGATAATATGTCATTTGCTTTAACCTGACGGTCCTAATATTTCATTTGATGCACCATGAATCCGATAGGTTTATGGTTTATGGTGTTAAACGCCATTTTCAACAATATTTCAATCATATCGTGGCGTTCAGCTTTATTGATGGAGAAAACCGGAGTGCCCGGAGAAAACTTACAGACTTGCCGCAAGTTACTGACAAACTTTACCACATAATGTTGTATCGAGTACAACTCGCCTGAGGGGGATTCGAACTCACAACGTTAGTGATGTTAGTCACTGGTTGCATAGGTAGTTGTAAATCCATACCATAAAGGCTATAATAATGAGATACCCACTGATATATAGACGTTTATACATTTTCATTTTGCTAATTAAGGACCGGCCATTTATCTTTTAGGGTGGGGAGCTATGTTCTCCTCCCAAGCCAGATATTTTTTCACATGATGCAAATATCAGATCATTTATTTTTCTTTGGACGTGGACAATTAGTAATCATTCTTCAATTTTAACCAAATATTTTTCATTGAAAACTGGAGCGTCAGGTTATATATTTTTGCATCTGTCATGTAAATTGAGTTTATACTATAATGTTTGGCGATAGAAGTATAACTCCCCATCCCCCTCCCCCAACCAACAAAGCACACACTTGGCAGTTAAATGATCGCTCCGTTAGACTATTAGTATTATAATAACAATTAATTGAGAACAATCAAGCATGTTTTCCCAATTGTCACCCTTTACAAGATTAGGTGTTTTATAGTTTTTTGGGGGAAATGTTGTAAATACAATGGTATATTTCTGTGTGTATTTGACCACGACATAAGTCGTTAATTACATCGTTAATTCTGTTAGTAGGGAAAGGACTATCATGGACTTATTGAAATTATTTTCGTATGTGATTTTAGTTTTTTTCACTTCAAGTAAGTAATTAGATTATATAGTTGTTTTTTTTTAAATAATATTTCATTTTTGAAATCCAGAAAAAACCTCCTATTGGTTTTAATGTATATACATTTTATTAAATTAAATGTAGTTGAAACAAAACAATTAAGAACTTAATAGCAATTTCAAAAAACATATTATTAGTAGGTATTTCAGGATTTCTCAGCATCATGTCAACATATCGCTATGATCTACATGTAGCTGAAATATCGCTGAAATTGGCGTTAAACACCAAAAAATCAAATCATGTCAACATGCATCTTTTTTTTGGTAAAAAAAAAAAATTTTTATTTCAGTGTTTTTATTATTGTGTTTAACGCCACTTTCAGCAATATTTCAGTTACATCATGGAGGTCAGTTTTATTGGTGGAGGAAACCGGAATACCCGGAGAAAACCACCTACCTGCTGCAAGTCACCGAGAAAACTTTTTCGCATAACGTTGTATCGAATACACCCTCGCCATGAGCGGGATTCGAACTCACAACTTTGGTGGCGATAGGCATTGATGGCATATGTAGTGGTAAATCCAACTACCATACTATCACGACCATGACGGCGTTTTTGTCTACCTTAAAAAGGACATTGACACAAATATGAATGATACTGAAACAAACGAGAATCCTATGTAATTTCTCGTTTTATGCCAGAAACATGTGTCAATTCTCAATAAACAGCATCGGTGGTACAATTGTTAGTGTACTCGCCTCGAGTGCGGAAGTTCATGGGTTCGTGACCCGGTGGAGTCAAACCAACGACTATAAAAATCATGTTTGCTGATTCTCCGCTAAGCACGCAGCTTTAAGGGGTAAAAACAAAGACTTGAGGGCATTACATTACAACACCGATGTGCATGAAAGTAATATATTAGACTGTTAATACTACATATTTAACATACAAAGATTCCTTGCATAACACAATTCTAACAAATATAAAATGCTAATTAGCGAGAACCGAACAAAAAATCACAATACGGATAGAAAACACAACGTCGATGAAACAAACATACTGAATACAATTACAATCCAGGTAGACGAAACAAGAAACACCAGTAAATAAGGGTAATAACAACATTACCGAACACAGAGCAATCTTCCAAAGGAAAATTCAAAACTCATAAATCAATAAACAGACAAAATCAGTAAAGCATAGCATACAAATACGAGGGAACCGTACAAGAAATCACAATCCGGATAGAAAACACAACGTCGATGAAANAAACATACTGAATACAATTACAATCTAGGTAGACGAAACAAACATACTGAATACAATTACAATCTAGGTAGACGAAACAAACATACTGAATACAATTACAATCTAGGTAGATGAAACAAACATACTGAATACAATTACAATCTAGGTAGACGAAACAAACATACTGAATACAATTACAATCTAGATAGATGAAACAAACATACTGAATACAATTACAATCTAGGTAGACGAAACAAACATACTGAATACAATTACAATCTAGGTAGACGAAACAAGAAACACCAGTAAATAAGGGTAATAACAACATTACTGAACACAGAGCAATCTTCCAAAGGGAAATTCAAAACTCATAAATCAATAAACAGACAAAATCAGTAAAGCATAGCATACAAATACGAGGGAACCGTACAAGAAATCATGATCCGGATGGCAAAACAACATCAACAACACATGCAAATACCAGGGAGCCGTACAAGAAATCACAACAGGAACAAGAAATATCCCACGAGTAACACAATACACAGAAATAAGAGGTAACTGTATTTGAAATCACAGTCCAGATGACAAAACAACATCAATGACACATATAAATACGATTGAACCGTACAAGTAATCACAATCAACAATAAACAAACAAAAAATAAATAAATAACAAAACCAGTGAAACGTAAAATTGACAATAAATAAAATAACAACACAAATGGAACATAAAATTAACATTAAATAAATAACATAACAAATTATCGGACAACACGACTTCCCATGAATAATCTATAGTGACATGGACGACCTCGAACATGTCCATTATATAATATATATATGCATATATCGCTCTACCTTATGTATGGTAGTTATATTTACAACTACCTATGCAACCAGTGCCTATCACCAATAACGTTGTGAGTTCGAATCCCGCTCAGGCGAGGTGTACTCAATACAACATTATGTGATCAAGTTTGTCAGTGACTGACTTGTGGCAGGTCGATGTTTTCACCGGATACTCCGGATTCCTCCACCAATAAAACTGACCCCATGATAGGACTTAAAAATTGTTGAAAGTGGCGTTAAACACCATACCATAACATGCCATAACATTATTTTCTCTCTACTTTGTGGACCCAAACAAACAGTATTGAACGATATCTTTATTGATACCCATTTGATTTGTTTTACAATTATATTTTACAATATCATTTTGTATTGAGTATGCTAATCGTCTGCTCATTTACGTCACTCCTCGGACTATAAATAGAATTTAACTATTGCCTTGTCGTATACGCTCCAACATTACTTGCTCCTTCGGTATTCTCTCGATAACGTTTATTGCACATATTAACGTGCATGATACCCCCCCCCCTTTTTCTTTGTTACAGTAGTTACCTTTTGATTATCCCTCCAACGTTATTATCTCCATCCAGCTGCTCTCCAATTAAAATAATAAGCTATTACTTATGGCCAAGTTCGAATGGGACCCGGGATCGAACTCGCGTTACTCGGGTTCCATATGAACCACCCGGGAAAGTGTTAAAAATAGAAACAATGACGCAATTGAACTTTTGACCTTGTTACTCTTCTAACACAGCGTCGACCACGGGTTATTCGAGATCCAAGATGGCGTCAGGGGGAAACGATGCAGAATTGTAAGTTTGTATTTTGATCATTTTAGACTTGAATTGTCAAATTTAACATTGATCACATGTTTTTGTTTATTACAGTAGTTACCTTTNCCAACGTTATTATCTCCATCCATCTGCTCTCCAATTAAAATAATAAGCTATTTGAAGTTCCCCATATGGTTCCTCGAATGTGTAAGATAAGCGGCCACTGCGCGTCCATCGTCACTTGTTTGGAGGTCGTTCGATAAGGCAACACGCAAAATGGATCAACTCCGAATAATTAAAAGATATAGGTCTGAGAAAGATCCTGATTTGCAAAGTTATGAAGGAAAGTCAATCATTACTTATGGCCAAGTTCGAATGGGACCCGGGATCGAACTCGCGTTACTCGGGTTCCATATGAACCACCCGGGAAAGTGTTAAAAATAGAAACAATGACGCAATTGAACTTTTGACCTTGTTACTCTTCTAACCCAGCGTCGACCCAGGGTTATTCGAGATCCAAGATGGCGTCAGGGGGAAACGATGCAGAATTGTAAGTTTGTATTTTGATCATTTTAGACTTGAATTGTCAAATTTAACATTGATCACATGTTTTTGTTTATTTCAATACTTTTTATGATTTTGCTTTTGATTGCTGTGTCAATCTCGAATGAGGAAGGGAAAATCATCGTCTTATGGACCAAATACATTGTATGTACCATGGTACATGTGTTTACGTTTCTACACGGGAAAGACTTTTCAAACTTTTAATTGTCTTAAACAAGCAGAAAATCATACAAGATTTGAATCGAGTAAGCAGGAGCATATTGATATATAATGTACAGATTTTCTCCCCCTGTTCGTGGTCAATGATTAATGTTAGATTAATGCTGGGAGTTACTCGAGATCGCACAACAGCGTCCAAATGGAAAGTTGCGCGCGCATCCAATTAATAGTAGTATGACGTCACCCAACCCAACACCAGGGTTCCTATCGGGTTCCAACCGAACTTGGCCTATCATAATGAAAGCATAACATTATTACTTTACAATACGGGACAGTACATCAATTTGATCTGAATGCTTGTCGGCAAACGATGATTGTAACATATTTTACTGACATTCTTTCAAGTACTGTCGTTTTTTTTTCTTTAGAAATACTTTGTCTCAACCCTGAAAGTTTAGATTCTATAATATACGTATATATATATATCACTTCAATGTACTTAAAATTAAATGAGACAACAGATGTTAGATACTCATTTCAATTTTTTGTTCGTCTCTACGAATTGATGTAATCGAGACGTACGATTGCACTATACAATGGAAACACAAAAATTCAAACAACTTCGTAGTATACATCTTTAGCAACATTCGACAGCTTCATTATAACTTACAGTAGACGACATTCTTAGTAGTTAAAACAGGCACTTTAAATATTAAAACTGGAAATTAACCCATAGAACTTCGCATTGGGTGAGTAATTGGATGAGTGAGCGAGTAATATTTGCCATTGAGTGAGTAGTTGAGTAAGTGAGTAAGTGAGTGAGTGATTGAGTGAGTGAGGGAATGATATTTGCTTATGACAAAGTAAGCAATATTTCAGCTGCGTAAAGCTGAGAACTAGGTAAAACTTTCAACGAGAAGATGATAAGCTACGTTTGTACTAGACCAGCATACTTTATTAGATTTTTATCGTGCTAGCATACTGAAATAACCGTATATAGTGTACGAACTTGAACAGCCGAGAGTAGATAACTCCACTGCGGGCCCAGTTAGGAGCAATTGGTCCAGTTGGCTTAAATCCGGTCTTGTCTTGATGTAGACATGTCAACGCGGACACATTAACTTTACTCAAAACAAACAAGTCCTTGTTTTTACTCCTAAATAATACATGTTTAAAGGGGAAACGGCAAATACCAAAGTTATAGCATTTTGTTTGACCTGATCGGTGCTCTATGTCACTCAATGCAAACACGCTAACCATTGCATCACCGAGTCTGTTCATTCCACATTGTGATATGTTCAAGAGAGGAAGTCAAACATGGTAAACGACAATTGAAGAGTCTATTCGGCGGTTAAATATCAAAGTTAAGATCCCCAGGATAACTCAAATACCATAGTCATAATAAATAAAACAACATATGTTTAAATGGTGTGTTCTAATATGAAATATGCGTGTGTTGGTAAGATAGTACATAACTTGAGTGAAAAAAAAACAATGCCCTTAGTTTATCTTATAATGTTCGCACTGGAAATGATCTCAATAAACCCATGACTTTTTGTAGCATGTTTTATATATAATTGTCAGTCATGTCACGATTACTACAAATACAATACATAGTAATTATATTAGCATTAATCTGGCGTGTTTTTATACAAACATGTCTGCTAATAATTTTCGAAGTGATTATTTTCTTCTGATTTATGTTCAAATGTCTAATAAATGTCAATAATTTACAATTTAATTAATTAAAATCAGATCTATCATATATCTACATTACGGGCTACGCTTGATGTTGATTTAGTATACATATATAATATGACTATCGTTCTAACGGCAAGTACCCCCATTTAAAGGCACTACCAATGAAGAACAGATTTACAAAAACAAAGACATTCATTCGGAGTTAAAACTTACAACAAACAACCTTTACCATCTTGTTTTCCACAATAATTTGCCATGATATAGATAAGTTTGTCCATTTCAGAGTACATTTGTGTTATCATTAAGTATAGTGCATATATACCACATATTTTTTAATGAACCGTCCAGCTAAAACCTCGTAACTTTTGTAAAATAACTTTGTATCATTCTTGTAAAATCTCAAAAATAATTCAAATAATCAATGAAAACATTCATCTAAGAATGGCGGAGAATTTCAGTTTTCAAATCGTTAATTCTCGTGTGAATTGGATTCTCCCCTTCTAAACGAGGGAACGGGTTCGGTCGAGTTGTGACGAGTTCCAGTGTCTGACATCCTATAATATGACACACCCTCCCTTTTTTTGTATTCACCGTTATGGAATTATTGGACAACAAGCTTAATTGCGGATATGATTAATTAGATAAAAACTAGCAAAATAATTTGTAATAATAAATGTGTCTGTATTCAAAAGCAATACGACTACATGTAATTTTACAACAGTATCATGTATCAACATAAAGTATCATTAATATGGTAATATGTTAAATAAATTAATAAATTATACCGAACACAATGATACAAACAATGCTGGAACGATTATAAATGATATAAATAACAATTGAATATTCATCATTTACACATCTTTATAGTTGTGAAGTCGCTTTTAATCAATGAAAGAATTAGTTTTCTCAAAAACACAAAGATTGTAAGATATGTGACATTAGTAAAAAAATTAAACTTTTGGATGTAAATAAACATTAATGATTATCCAATATTACACCCAGACTAGTATATTCCCCATTCATGACTTATCACCGGGTTCTTCTCGAAAGTAACACGACGGATGAAACTAGTGGAGGAGGAACTGTTTACCATTCTGGAACATATGAGTTCACCCCCGGTTATTTTAGTAGGGCTCGTGTTGCTTGATCTTTAGTTTTCTGTGTAGTGTTTTGAAGATCATATTTGTTCTTTTTCCTTTAGCCATTGTGATGTGATGTCTGTCCTTCTCTGATTTATGGCTTCTGACTACCCCTTTGGCCATTGTGATGTGATGTCTGTCCTTCTCTGATTTATGGCTTCTGACTACCCCTTTGGCCATTGTGATGTGATGTCTGTCCTTCTCCTATTTATGGCTCCTGACTACCCCTTTGGCCATTGTGATGTGATGTCTGTCCTTCTCTGATTTAAGGCTTCTGACTACCCCTTTGGCCATTGTGATTTGATGTCTGTCCTTCTCCGATTTATGGCTTCTGACTACCCCTTTGGCCATTGTGATGTGATGTCTGTCCTTCTCTGATTTATGGCTCCTGACTACCCCTTTGGGCATTGTGATATGATGTCTGTCCTTCTCTGATTTATGGCTTCTGACTACCCCTTTGGCCATTGTGATGTGATGTCTGTCCTTCTCCGATTCATGGCTTCTGACTACCCCTTTGGCCATTGTGATGTGATGTCTGTCCTTCTCCGATTTATGGCTTCTGACTACCCCTTTGGCCATTGTGATGTGATGTCTGTCCTTCTCTGATTTATGGCTTCTGACTACCCCTTTGGTCATTGTGATGTGATGTCTGTCCTTCTCTGATTTATGGCTTCTGACTACCCCTTTGGCCATTGTGATGTGATGTCTGTCCTTCTCTGATTTATGGCTTCTGACTACCCCTTTTGCCATTGTGATGTGATGTCTGTCCTTCTCTGATTTATGGCTTCTGACTACCCCTTTGGCCATTGTGATGTGATGTCTGTCCTTCTCCGATGTATGACTTCTGACTACCCCTTTGGCCATTGTGATGTGATGTCTGTCCTTCTCCGATTTATGGCTTCTGACTACCCCTTTGGCCATTGTGATGTGATGTCTGTCCTTCTCTGATTTATGGCTTCTGACTACCCCTTTGGTACAAGTAAACATTTCCAAAACTGAATATGAAATGGTACTCTTTACTTCTGTCGATACATGCTACATTTGGGTATTTTTGTCGTTTTTTGTTGTTGTTTTGTGTATAACATTTTATTTCCCAGATTTCGCAAAATTTTGTGCTACATATATACCTACTGAAACTATCATGACATTTGTTGGTGGACACTTGCTCACGACAAAAGCAATAAACAAATTCTGCGTGTTTTAATCATTCAATTTTGGTATAAATTTGTCGACAAAAATATGTTTCTATGTTCAAGACAAATCTATGTAAAGGAGTGTTAGCCATGTACGCCTGGGTTATATATTTATAAGTCACATTTAATCTGATGTAGTTTAAAAATCTAAGACTAATTATCTTAATAAAACGTATCCTAATACCATGATGGAAAATGTCAAAACAATTAGGACTGTGAAGAAGAAAATCGCTCTGTGGTTTTATAAGTTTCAACATGTTATATTCGGGTGCAAAATTTGAGTTTCAAATAGGATGAAACCTTAGAAGTGGGCGAATATGTTTTCTCCCATTATTACGGCGTTTTAACCCAGCTGAACCAGTGGTGGGAAAATCTGTAATCCTCTAGAGGATTAAAATGTCTCGTGCCTTTCCCCGCATTAATCTCAAACGAATTAATTTCAAATTTTGAAATAACGTTCGTGTCAAATAATGGGAGAAACAAATTTTCCTTCAGTTGCCCGTGGGTTACGATATTTGTCCACTCTCGAGAGTTAAATTAAATATTTTAACCACTCGCCTGACGGTTTGTGGTTAAAAATTTTAATTTAACTCTCTTGAGTGGAGAAATATCGTAACCCACGGACAACTGAAGGATAATCTATATATCCATGTATAAAACTATTACGACTAGACGGACATCAACTGATTATTACAAAGTATAATGACACTTAAATACATGTACTAATAAAAAGAACATATATCATCACTATTTGTTTAGTCATTCCAGAACATTATTATTAATGACTGGGTACTAGAGTGGGTCCCCAGGGATCAAACCCATAAAACTGCTTAGCGTGCTCACATGTGGCGGACAGTGGGTGCTCAATGGGAATGGGGGGGGGGAGGGTTCCAGTTTAAAATACAAAAAGTCTGACCGTGGACTATAGTTGGTCACGTGTTTGGAGAGTGGCGTGCAACGTTCCGTGCATGTTAGAAAGACATCTTTTTTAGATTCCGGAAAAGAATATGCGAATTATTGCTGCTACTAAAGAACAAAGAATTCATCCCTACCCAACTTGTCATATCGTTCCCTACCCAACTTGTCATTTCGTTCCCTACCCAACTTGTCATATCGTTCCCTACCCAACTTGTCATATCGTTCCCTACCCAACTTGTCATATCGTTCCCTACCCAACTTGCCATATCGTTCCCTACCCAACTTGTCATATCGTTCCCTACCCAACTTGTCATATCGTTCCCTACCCAACTTGTCATATCGTTCCCTACCCAACTTGTCATATCGTTCCCTACCCAACTTGTCATATCGTTCCCTACCCAACTTGTCATATCGTTTCTACTGACAGTCAAAAGTCGTTATCGCTCCCTCATTTCTATCTAGTCTTTATTATATTTCGTTCTCGTTCTGAATATAGCTGAAATACTACTGGGTTTAGCAATAATCAATCAATCAATCAATCCATCGTATTGTTACTGAAATACAATATAATTTAACATGTATTTAAAAACCAATAAACTTATATTGCAGCTGCGATGCTATTCTTTTTGTAGATTTCAAAAGATCTTGAAATATTTCGAAATTTCTAAATTCTAAAACAAACAACAACACAACCACAACATCGTGTGAATAACAACCACATTTGTGTCTCCTGCTGATTCATTATTTAATTATCTAAGTTGTTTGATTTGATTAAGATGTCGTAACTAATGTGTTACTCATCATAACTGACAGGTAGACAGTAGATGACACCTTTATTACAACCTATACCTATTATATATATATACATATAGGTGTAATGGATATTATATGATAGTTAATTATTATTATTTACTTATTGCATTAGCTTGTCATTACGATCTAAAAACAAGTTGACCCAAAACGACATTTTACTTTAGCTAAAAAGTATTTAAAAATATACTGCACTACATATTCAGATTGAGACTGAAGGGAATAAACTGCGTTGTTAGTAGATTTTTTTGCAACCCCAATTCGTATTTCGTCGTCTCACCTGCCCTGCAATGTAAATAAAATTAAATAACATAAAAGAATAAATGTAAGCAATAAATAAATAATAAAAATAAATAAATAAATAAATAATAAATAATAAAATAAGGTGCCCTTGCAATTTGTGATTAACGTATTTTTAGTTACATTTTATGAGCATAGATCGTATTTCTACATTGTAGTTTAATGAAATTGACAAAGGGAAGGGAGGTCTTTCCCCTACCGTCTATGGACAGGATGATTAGCAGCTGTGTATTAACAATTTTACAACAAGGTTAATTATGATATTTTCCTTACCTGTATGCACTACTATGTATGACCTTTACTTTATTTGGTTTTCAAAGTCTTTTGACGACTATGACTGTACCTGATGAAGGTTATTCCAGAAACATGTCGTGTGTACTAACTTAGATATTTACTTTATTTGGCTTTCAAAGTCTTTTGACGACTATGACTGTACCTGATGAAGGTTATTCCAGAAACGTGTCGTGTGTACTAAGTTAGATATTTACTTTATTTGGCTTTCAAAGTCTTTTGACGACTATGACTGTACCTGATGAAGGTTATTCCAGAAACGTGTCGTGTGTACTAACTTAGATATTTACGTTTTCTATGGCATTGTTTATATTTCGGCTGTTTGTCCCCGACCTATATATCAAATCGAGATTGGTGTTACTGAATACATGTCTTAATAAGGTCATTGGAATGGGGAGTGTTTGTGCTTATTCAGCCCATTGCCTTAGACCATGGAACAGACGATATGGTGAAATGCAGTATTTTTCTACAGATACAACGGATCAGTATATTAATATAGTAATATAGATTATGTGGCAAGTAAATTGTGGGGGTTTTTTTTCCTTTTGTTTTATTAGTAATTTACAAACATAATCCTGGTTACCATTTTTGACAGTACCATTGCTGTGTATCTTGACAATTTCCTATTAGTGAACTATAAATCGATTTGCCAGATAAGACAATGGACAGACTGGCTGTCTTTAATTTAATCTGAATTCGTAGAATATTTTTGCTTCATACAACAATGGTTTATACTAACAATGTTCATGCGTTGAACATTGTACACTTTTCAACAAATGGAGATTAAAACAGTCAGCAAAATGTACATGAAGACAAAAATTAGAATTAATGGTGCAGATTTTTCATTTATGAACAGCTGCACAATAAAACTAACAAGAAGCAGTACAAAAACAATAATCTTAATTCCATTCAACAGTACCCAGCACTAACCAAACATTTCTCCATTTTGATATGGTTTTTTTCTGTCTTTGAATACGCTTTGAAATTTCCTCATGCATTTTTCAAACAGACTTGATCTAGCTCTTATGACTTCAAACATGAAAAACGGTCAAAGGGAACGAAAAGAGACTTGTGTCTAAAATGAAAGCTAAAAGTCCAATTTGTATGTATTTTTTCATTGGTCTTTTACCATTTGCGATATTTTAGGATGCTAAAAGGAATCAACGCCCAAAATTGTTATTTGTCATTTTAGAACCGATTTTAATGTGAAGATGAATTAAATATTGTTTTTCTCGATAAGACTAGACTTTATAGAACATAAATCGTACATGTATAACAAGGTAATCAATACAGACTAAGGTGAACCTCTAGTTTTACAATACAGACTAAGGTGAACCTCTAGTTTTACAATACAGACTAAGGTGAACCTCTAGTTTTACAATACAGACTAAGGTGAACCTCTAGTTTTACAATACAGACTAAGGTGAACCTCTAGTTTTATTATTATTGGACTAAGGTGAACCTCTAGTTTTACAATACAGACTAAGGTGAACCTCTAATTTACAATACAGACTAAGGTGAACCTCTAGTTTACAATACAGACTAAGGTGAACCTCTAGTTTACATTACAGACTAAGGTGAACCTCTAGTTTACAATACAGACTAAGGTGAACCTCTAGTTTTATTATTACTGGACTAAGGTGAACCTCTAGTTTTACAATACAGATTAAGGTGAATCTCTAGTTTTATTATTACTGGACTAAGCTGAACCTCTAGTTTTACAATACAGACTAAGGTGAACCTCTAGTTTTA
>MJUT01030054.1:653995-670959 GCA_002080005.1 Gigantidas platifrons | reverse complement strand
AACCTTAGATTTAATAATAATCAACATTGGCTACGGTCACCTATGTCAGAGGGACGTGAACCTTAGATTTAATAATAATCAACATTGGCTACGGTCACCTATGTAAGAGGGACGTGAACCTTAGATTTAATAATAATCAACATTGGCTACGGTCACCTATGTCAGAGGGACGTGAACCTTAGATTTAATAATAATCAACTTTATCTTGGAACTGTAAATTCCAATTATAAATCTATCTAATATACTATGTCAGTGCCGAAACTCTATCTAATATACTATGTCAGTGCCGAAACTCTATCTAATATACTATGTCAGTGCCGAAACTCTATCTAATNTACTATGTCAGTGCCGAAACATTGGCTACGGTCACCTATGTCAGAGGGACGTGAACCTTAGATTTAATAATAATCAACATTGGCTACGGTCACCTATGTCAGAGGGACGTGAACCTTAGATTTAATAATAATCAACATTATCTTGGAACTGTAAATTCCAATTATAAATCTATCTAATATACTATGTCAGTGCCGAAACACTGACTACTGGGTGGTTGCTACTCTAGACAACTAATAGTCTACAGGTATAGGTGCATTGATCAACCCATTGATATCAATAATACAAAAAATGTAGATATCTATTTAGTCTACTAACCAGCCGGGAAGCCAGTGACACAGGAGAGTTCACTTGACGTTTTTTGTCGCGTGATTTTCGACGTAAATATTGACGTGATGAGCGTCAGAGGACGGCCTCAGAAATTTGTTGCTTTATAGCTTTGATCATGGTTATTTGTAATATTTTGTTGAAAGGATAATTTCTACGAACATTCGGGAACGTAAATGTTTAAATTTTGCATGTAACGTTAATTCTTAATTGGTTAGAAAAGGATTCCATATAATATTAATTAAATGTAATTCTGTTTTTGATCATTTGTATTATTTTTTTTCTTCAGATTTTTCAACTGTCCATAGTCAGTGGGGTGTAAATTGGGGATGGCTTCCTGGATCTGTAGGAACATTAAAGCCACTTAATATACTTGGAAAGCACCAATCTATAAAAGGAAGCAGAATTCTTTGGCGTCCTGGAAAATATGACTTAACTATAGAACATGATAGTTCGGATTCAAGTGAAGATTCAGACAACTACAGGCGACGTCTTATCAGAAAACTTAAGCGACGTCTTTCTAAACGACGACGCTTACACATGGAAAGAAAAAAGGCAAATATAATGATCGAGAAGCTCATACGAGATAAACTTTTGGCTAAGAACAAAGACAATTTAAAATATGGGAAGAATAAAGGCAAAAACGGTCAAAAACAAACTCACATTCATACGATTGACAAGGGAAATAATCATGTTAGGGTTATAAGTAAATCAAAGTTAGCAGACAAGCTTAGAGAACGATTTCTTACAGACTACAGCTATGCTACTGCGGAAGAAGCGACAGCTTCACATGACAAAATACAATTCAACAAGCAATTGACGGTTGGAGGAACAGATACAAATACAGTGACAGTTGAGTCGCAAAACAGCAATAATAACTTCCAAAGCAATAAACAGAGCCAAGATACCGACATAGAAGAACTAGAAAACGAAAACGAAGGAGAAACGATACGTACGAGTGGTGGTGGAAAGTTTCCATCATTTACAACAGATGAACCAGAGTTTGAAGAATCTACAACAGTACAACATAAAACAATACAAAAACCGCAAAATATGTCACCACAAATTATTAACTCAGTATCACAGAGCAACTATGAACATGAAATAGAAGCAGAGGAAACGACAACCATAAGTGCATTAACCACACAGCAAAATCCAATAATAAAGCAGACCACAAAGGCAACAAAAGAGACCACTGATGAACAGGAGATAGAGGGAGTAACAACGAAGGGTAGCGTTACCAAGGCAACAAAGCAGACTACTGATGAACAGGAGATAGAGGGAGTAACAACAAAGGGTAGCGTTACAAAGGCAACAAAGCAGACTACTGATGAACAGGAGATAGAGGGAGTAACAACAAAGGGTAGCGTCACTAAGGCAACAACGAAGAGCACTGAGGAGCAGGAGATAGAGGGAGTACCAACAAAGGGTAGCGTCACTAAGGCAACAATGAAGAGCACTGGAGAGCAGGAGATAGAGGGATCACCAACGAAGGATAGCGTCACTAAGGCAACAATGAAGAGCACTGGAGAGCAGGAGATAGAGGGATCACCAACGAAGGGTAGCGTCACTAAGACAGCAACACAGACCACTGGAGAACAGGAGATAGAGGGAGTAATAAAACACGGCAATGCCAGCAAGGCAACAAATAACGTTGATCAAGAAATAGAAGCAGAAGAAACTACCACACAATCCACTCAGAAAAGTACAGCATCCTTGACGAATGACAAACAGATAACACACAGATTTAACTCAAAAGGATTCGCCATTGGGGATACACGGGAAAACATTGCAGTTGAGAATCAACATAAAACAAAATTAAAGGTAGGATATATACCAGTAAAAACTACAGCTAAACCAAATATTCAAGTGTCATATGAACAGAAGAAACCAAAACCAGAAAGTTTTACGAATAATGCTGTTTTCAATTTTCATGGAACAAATAGAGATTTTATTACTAATCAAATACACCCAAAAATTAAAGTTTTCAAAACTAAAGAAAATATCAAGAGCATTGTAAAAGATTTTACAGTTGTAGGTACTTCCGGTGTGAAAACTGTTAAAAATATAAAGGATAAAATACAGCAAGTAAATGGTAATTTCCCTCATCAAAAAGAAAATAGTGCTTTGACGAAAGGGAATAACGCACCTAAAGCACTTGGTAGTAATCACCCACCCGTACCGGGGGCGGATGCAGTACTTAATGTGCCAGGAGAAGCAGTCGTTATCAGTGAGCCAGGAAAGTCAAAGTCTAACCTAGTTGTCTCTTCATCTAGTCATGCGCACAGTGATGCAGTAGTCATAAGTGCACCTAAAATGTCAAATGATAAGCATACTGTTTCTACTTCCACTGTAAAAGGTGCAGTGACAGGTGCAGCGACAGGTGCTAACGCGATAGGACAGGCTAAAGGACAGTCTAAGTCTAACAAATTCCTCTTCTCTTCTACTGGTAAACTTGGAGGTGGAAGAAGACGCGTTGATAAAAATGGAAACGTTCAAGTAAACTCTAAACCTTTAACTACTAAAACAGTCAATACTGAAAAAGAAAAATTAGAGTTTAGTGGGAAGATTTTCAAGCACAAGCTATTATCAAAGACAAAGGGAAAAATACAAACCGTGTCAGGAAAAAGTACAAACGTTCAAATCAATACTAAAACGACAGCCGTCAGAAATGCTCAAAATTCTTTAAAATCAAATAAGAAGCATGTTGTTGATAAAGTTTCTGTGAATGTTCACGGCCAAAAGGTTAATACAAATGTTACTGGTAAAGCTTCTGTGAATGTTCACGGCCAGAAGGTTAATCAAAATGTTACTGGTAAAGCTTCTGTGAATGTTCACGGCCAAAAGGTTAATCAAAATGTTACTGGTAAAGCTTCTGTGAATGTTCACGGCCAGAAGGTTAATCAAAATAGACAAATATTGAATACCGGTGTTAATGACATTCAAAGATCTCAGCTAAGACATCTCCCAATTCCTGTGAAATTGCAAAAACATGGTATTACTCATTTGCAACCATCGACACGACAAATAAATACAAATAACTTGCAAAAAGGCATCACTAATCAACAAATTGGTAGTGGAACCGAACAAGGTGTAAATGGTCTCAACTTACACCGCACTAAAGATGGAAACGGCATCAGTTCTAAATTAAGTCAAGGAAATACTTTACCGTCATCAAAGCATGTACTTGTGTTAAGTAGTAACCCTGTTATGAACAAGAAACCAAAAGACAAAACATTTATTTCAAGCAGACTCGGACTTGTAGGCAATCAGGTGAAATTAGGGCCAGTAAAAATCCTTAGTAGTCCCTTAAACAATCAAATATATGCCAAACATAGTCAAAGTGGAGGTAGTAAGACAATCAATCATGTTTGGGATCTAAAACAAGATAATAAAGCAGGTCATAAGAAAGACAGAACGCAGTCTACTAGAACACATACGGAAGCTGGCACAGATAAATCTGGGTATTCAGCATCCAATAACAAAGACACTTCGATAGGAACACATTCTAAACGGATAGTTCAACCTACAACTTCACAATGGCATCGCATAGCAACAAGTAAACCATTACTGATCAACGTCAAAGATCCTAATCAAAATAATGTCAATAATATTGGTGGAATAAAATGGCAGCATACAGCAACAAGTAGTCCCATGTATACTAAAAAACATATAAATATTAACAATATAGAGACCCCAAAACAAATATCATGGGGACCAATAGCAACCAGTCGACCTATAACCACAAGAAAGCATATAATTCTTCAACCAGGAAAAAAGGGTTTCTCGTGGAAACAAAAACCAACGAGTAGCCCGGTTACATCAGGAAGACAAACAGTCACATCCATAATCAAGAGTGTGATATCAGAAACCACGAACAAAACATCCCCTGTTACAGGAGATTTACTTGATCGCCTTCGACCACAAAATACAAGAAATGTGGGTTCAAATCGAGGAAGACTTACAATAATTGATGCTGGCAATAGTTCTAAAATATTACCAATCCTAAATGGGCAGGCTAAAAGCAAGATAAGTAATAAAATACGGGCAGACGAGACTTTGACAACAAGTTGGGTGAATTCAATGCGACCACAAGCTATCGAGTTGGCAACAGAGTTAGAAGGAATTTGGAAAGGTAAGAATGTATTTTTGATTCACTATAAACATTTCATGTCAAAGCTCTCATTACAATTCAATGAATCGATACAATATTTTATTAATTACAGAATGGAAATGATTGACAAAATCCGAAATCATGCGTGTTCAAGAACACAAACATTAGTTTTTATCAATGGAAAGTGGTGAACACAGGCATTTCTATGAATGATATGATTTGATTGATTTGATTTTTGGTGTTTAACGCCACTTTCAGCAATATTTCAGCTATGTCATGGCGACCAGGTTTAGTGGTGGAAGAAGCCGGAATACCCGGAGAGAACCACCGACCATTGGCAAGTAACTCTCAAACTTTATCACTTGCGACTGCGAGTCGAGTGCACCCTTTTTGTAATTTACAAAGCCGGGCGCGAACCCACGCCGCATTGGTGATAGGCTTGTATGAGTTGCTAGGTAATCCGACTACCTACCTCATTGAGCCACCCGGACCCTCTCTATGAATGGGAAAGTCAATCTTCCACATGAATACCATAGAAATGTGACCAACTACATTTTCAACTCCACTCACATCACATCGATATTTCATATTAATCTCAGATTGTTTGCCTCTGTTTCTACGATTATCAGATTGGATTGTAGAATTTTCGACGGTGTGATACTAGTATTTAAAAGTTTTTTTTTTAATTGTATTTCAACTTTTTATTTCTTTATCTTTACGATGACATGTGCTTCACATTTTTCAATATAAACCTTTTATACACTTAACAACCACCTTTCTGATTGTGTTTAATAATTTCAACACATGCATGTACGTCAGAAACATACACAATATGTTCTAGGAGTAGGAAACAATTCGATTCCTTTAGCTAAGAACAAGAATGATGGGCAATAACTCGCAGTTGGTTGTAAATATTATATTTTAGAAATCGAGAAGGAACCTTATTTCTAACATGATACTATTATAGAAATTTCACATACGGATTACTTTTACAATGTATTGTTACAATTTTTAATGAGAAAATCGCCCATTTCCATTTATATTTGAAATAGTTTTTACTAGAGAAAAACAATTTCAGGCAATAAAACAATACTGGACAGCACGGGAATCCACAGATATAAGGGGCATTTGATATTTATCAGCTTTACAATCGGATTAAAATCAGATCTCTCACCTCCTCCCCCTATTTACTGATATGTCTCTCCTACGCCGCAATATATCAGTAAAAAGGGAGCCATTAAGAGAACCGATTTTAATTAGAATAATTAGTTTCACAGACCTCTTCTAAGAAGATCATGATGAGGTATAATTTCTTTAAAAAAATAAGGTTTCAAACACAGCTTGGCTTTAACTTTAAAACAAATACCGGTAGCATACAGTATTCGGAACAAGTTGAAATAAGGAACTCGGGACCTCTTGTGGTGTCTATATTTTACCCTTGTGTTTTAAAACGTTGAATTTTATGCTACCGGGGTGATACGGGTGTTCCAATTTGCTAAAATAAATGAAAATTATTGCGAATTTAATAAAACTAGTGTAACACACAAACATTCAGTACGTAATATTAAACAAAGGACAAAACCCACATACAGCATTAAGACAAGATCCTAAAGAAGCCAAACAGACACAACGGAAGGTTCACAATTTATCTCCACTAATGACGCTTTGAAGTCAAATTTCCCTATGCAATCAGTTAATATCTCCACTAACGTTGTGAGTTCGAACCCCGATCAGGTTAGGTGTACTTAATACAACATTTTGTGATAAAGTTTGTCAGTGACTTGCGGCAGGTCTGTGGTTTTATCGGGTACTCCAGTTTCCTCCATCAATATAAATGACCGCCACGATATAACTGAAGTATTGTTGAAGGTGGCCATGACGTTAAACACCAAAACACAAACCTCCAATTTCTCTAAACTTGATATATAATCGGAAATCACAGATTAAAAATCCATGACATCTGAAACATAATAAGCAAGGAGTTGAGACATAATGACGTATTGTCGACCTATAAAGAATGTCAGTAATATATTTGATTTGGATTGGTATTTAACGTCACTTTCAACAATATTGCAGTTATATCGTGGCCGTCGGCTTTATTGGTGGAGGAAACCGGGGTACACGGAGAAAACCACCGACCTGTCGCAAGTCACTGACAAACTTTATCGCATAATGTTGTATCGAGTACACCTCGCCATGACTGGGGGTTCGAACTCACAACTTTAGTGGTGATAGGCACTAATTGTATATGTACTTGTAAATCCAACTGTCATACGATCACCATGACGACTACCCCGTAATATATTTGAGTAGTTTCAGTCACGTAGCAAATTGTCTCATCATGTTTAATTCAATTATTGATATACATGTACGTTTAATATTATTACAATGTACTTATTTGCGTTCGACTAATTTAATATTATTTTCAGATGTAAACATGACAATGATTGGCGGAGCATCAAGCACATGCCCTGTATACAAAATTCAATATCAAAACAACTCAGTTGTCTTAGATACTGTGGAGAACAAGTGCAGAACGTATGTTCATTGCTGGCTATGAAATAGTGCTAGGCAAATTGCATGCGAAATTATTTCTATAAATATGTATATTTTACTAAAATGTTGAAAATATTACGTTTTCAAAAGTATGAACGCAATAATACAAATTATATATTACACAGTACGCAATTTTAACTGAATCCTTATATCAGGGGGTGAATGTACGTCATAATTGGACGCCATTTTGTTCCGTTTGAATGTAACTTTTTACTTATATCATTAGTTAATGCAAGCTGGATAACATTAAATGTGCTAGTGCGCCAAATCTCCCTAAATGTCCGCTAAACAACGGTGTGTCCATCCTTCAAAAACTTGTTGTCAAACTCTCAAACACTTCGATAATGTTATAATCCACCTGTTGCGAAATCGTTGTCGAAGTGTTTGAGAGTTTGACGTCAAGTTTTTGAACGATACGTATATACGCACGTCGTTGTTCAGCGGACATTTAGGGGCATTTGGTGCACTATCACATTTAATGTTATTCTTCCAATAACTAATGATGTGAGTAAAAACTTACATTCAAATGGAACAAAATGGCGTCCAATTATGACGTACATTCACCCTCTGTATATTAAACCCTTGTTAGTTTTGAATCAGCCCATGGTCGGTAACCCAAAGCTGATCACGCGTCGATTACTATCCAGTGATAAGTGGTGAGTATTCGGATCGTGATCAGCTGTGAGTTACCGACGGTGGCTTCCACTTTTAATTATGGAGTTTATCTTGGATTGTAATTCTGACAACAAAAGCATGCGATGCAACTTTAGTCGAATCATCATATACACCACATGATCAACGGAGCACGAAATGTTGGCAATAGGCAGTAAACAATAGCAAATAATCTCATTGAGTGAGTGTTGTTTAAGGCAAATGAGCAATTTTTCTGCCAAGAGATGATGCTGATAATGGCCGCTTTGTACTAGACCAAAACGCTTATAATTAGTTGGTTTTTATAGTACAAGCTCACTGAAACAACAGTCCGCAGACAGACATGTCGCTAAATTCTGTCACATTATGCTGATTCTGCAGTCTTTGCTCTTACTCCTTAATGCTGTGTGCCTGGTGGAGAAGCAACAAATAACAATTTTATAGTGGTTGGTTTGACCCGAACGGGGCTCGAACCCACGATCTACCGCACTGGAGTCGAGCACATTAATCATTACCCACCCGATGAACCCACGATCTACCGCACTGGAGGCGAGCACATTAATCATTACCCACCCGATGCTGTTGTTAACAATAGCAAATGATTTCATAGTGTATGATTATCATGAATGTAAATGCTATGATTTACAGTGTCAAGCATCCAATTAGGCGAAACATTGTATAGCTGGTTAGCGCACGTGAAAGTTTCTTGCTAGATACAATTTGCATGTTGTGTATCTCGCGTCAGCATAGACTTGTGTGGTACAAATGTATTGTGCAGAGTTTTTTTTTATCTTATATAAATACATGTTGTATTAGCGTTATTTGTATTATGTATTATGCTAAAATATACTTTAATGTGCTAATATATACTAGTATTTCTATGTGTATTATAATGTACTAATGTATGCAAATCTATGTATTGATGTATACTACTAGTATTATCTGGGAGCAGATATTCACTTCTATAATTTATATGCTATACAAAAACATGTATTACTAAAATAAATATTTCTTAAAACTACTAGATTTATTTACATTATTTTAATTTTAATTGTCTTTGTATATTTTGTAGAGTTATTACATGGCATAAGAAAACTAAGCGCGAAGAAATCAGGGAAAACACAGGGTTCGGTGTCAACGTCTACTACAGGGACAGGTAGGTTTATATAATACTGGACGTCAACGTCTACTACAGGGACAGGTAGGTTTATATAATACTGGACGTCAACGTCTACTACAGGGACAGGTAGGTTTATACAATACTGGACGTCAACGTCTACTACAGGGACGGGTAGGTTTATACAATACTGGACGTATCCCGATCGCATTCATCTATCTACTTTTGCAATTGGTAACAATCGACTAACCTCGGGTGATTCCGCTTCTCTCGGAATCGATCGAGTTGTCACGAGTGCAATTGGTAGCCTTGTGACTTCTGTTCCCGTCCGTGGAGAAGTGTACTCGATACAAGTTCGTCACTATTAATTGCACGTGGTCAGGATTCTCACTTCTGTATTCGGACTTCCTCAACCAATTACACTATCCACCACGATATAGCTGTACAACGTTGCTGAAAATTATGTTTAATATCCAAAGTATAATCTATTTATTATATGTGAAGCGGAAAACGAAATGATTCGGTTTATATACAAAATGACTTTCTAAGGAATTGTATGTGTAAACATAAACTGATTGTTAAATGTACAATGCAAAGACTATATTATAGTCTGACACATTTTTAACGGACATGCTTGCGATATGCACGTGGGTGCCTAAGTATATGGTTTCATGAAATAAACACGTAGATATCGAATTTAGTGCGCACGAAGCGTTTCTGCATTAATGTTCATTGGGGTACGCTCATAATTAAGAGATTGGAAATTCAAATAATTTAAGTCTGTGGGAGCAAGTCAGAGCCTAAACAGGCTAGCCGATTTAAATAGTAGATTTATACCATAATCATAGAGAAAATTCCAATGAGTAAGGACCCTTATTACATACTTAGTTAATATAAAGGCATTTTTGTATGACCAATATGACCGGAAGTAAACTGTCCATATTTTCACACCCCGGGAAAATAACCGGTTATTAGGTGCCCATCGTGCGTTTCAGACAAAATAAACAACTTCCTGTGTTTACGTCTGCAGATGTCGGAAGTATATAATAAATAGTTTAATACATGGGCATTTCCATATTGGCCTGGTTATCATCCCGAGACACCCATATTGGCCCTCGACTTCGTCTCAGGCCAATATGGGTGTCTCGGGATGATAACCAGGCCAATATGGAAATGACCATGTATTAATCTGTATTTATTTGCCACATTATGTCTCCGTGGAATGGTTTTGTGATTGCATGATTAAGAACGATGTGTACATGAATGTATAGCTGATACTACAATTGTCGTCTGTTTATATTTTTCAGACCCTATTTTGTTCCGTTGGTCACCTACATTGACTTAGCTAAAGTGTAAGAAGCCATGCATTTACTTTTGTTCGAGAATTCCAGAGTCCCTTGTGGAACCATTCCAGACTACAATTATTTGTGAACATTCTGTGACATTGCCTTCATGTTAGATATAATTATTATGTATTAAACACATTGGTATTAAAACGGGTACTGTCTTTGTCTAACGGGTGTTGTGTTGTTGTTTATTTAGTGACACTGTTAATGGGATGATCTGAATCAATCTTAGCACAAAGGATTATGGGAATCCTACGTCCAACCACTGTCACACCATTGGTCGATACCATGAATGATATAGCTCATGTTGGATAGGTAACGCCTGATAAACGCTGGTCGTGCTTACAAACATAACGGCCAGGTTACAACGTAGTCCAGGCGAATTACAAAATATGACTATAATCCCAAATTAAAAGGGAGAGGCTATATCCAACATATGACAGGTGTTGTCATCTGAGTGTAGTGATACGGAACCAGTTATGTTCTCTGTCGGAGTGTGGATCTGAATAACCATATATTAGAATACATGTAGTCATAGAATTAAGTCGCACGTTTGTGAAGAGGGGCCGTCGTAGTCGTGATCGTATGGTAATTGGATTTACGACTATCTGTGCAATCAGTGCTTATTACTACTAAAGTTGTAAGCTCGAGCCCCTTTCATGGCAAGGTGTACTCGACACACCATTATGTGATAAAGTTTGTTAATGACTTGCGATAGGTCGGTGGTTTACTCCATGTCCTCCGGTTTCCTTCACCAATAAAACTGACCTCCACGATATAACTAAAATATTGTTGAAGGTGGCGTTAAACACCATAAACCTAAACCTAAGCCAACCGTTTGTAAAGTGGTAATAGATAGGAGCATTTTAACCAGTAATGTATCCTATTGAGTTAATATATTGCAAGCTATGATCAATTGATTGGTTGATTATTTCTTAACGTCCAGAGAGCAGTATTTCAGTTATATTTAGAAATCCAGATAGAAACGAAGGAGGGAAGGGCCAAATCAGGGCAAGAGCTTTTGATTGCACTAGGAAAATATGAAGATTTGGGTTAGGACGAAAATGTTTGTCTTTTGTAAGGGCTTCAATGTGCCTACTCTTCCCTTTTTTCTTTTTTTTTATCTACAAAAGAGTTCTTTAACGTGGAGGAAGCGTGACACAGTCCAAACGCGTTATCCACTATGGCCCCCTGTAAGGTTCTCCGTATTGTGCCCACCCGTTTTTTTTTCTACAAAAGATATCTTTACGGTGCAGGGAGCGTGACATTGTCCAAACACGTTACCCACTATGGTCCTCTGTAAGAAGAGTTTGAAGATACCAAAGGAGTAATCAGTATCTGTATATCGAAGAAGAACAGACAACACAATGACCAAACGAAAAAGAACAAAAGGACAAACATCGATCAACAAAACATACATATAAAATTAAAGATCGAGTAACACGAACCCCATTAAAAACCGGGGGTGAACTCAGGTGTTCCGGAAGGGTAGGCACTTCCTGCTCCACTAGTGACACCCGTTGTGTTAATCTAGTTACAAACCCGATGATAAATCAAGATCCAGGAAAGGACCGGGAAGTGTTTACGACAAGTGGAACATATTCGTGGTCATTTGGTTTTCCGTATTATATATAACTTGACAACCCCCAACGTATAATAACAGTATTGGTTATCAGTTTGTTGACTATAATCAAAGTAGTGCAAGGGCCCAGGTGGCTCAATGAGTTAGGTAGTTGGATTACCTGACAACTCATACAAGCCTATCATCAATACGGCGTGTGTTCGCGCCCGGCTTTGTAAATTACAAAAAGGTGCAGTCGACTCGCAGCCGCAAGTGATAAAGTTTACCAGTTGCTTGTCCATGGTCGGTGGTTCTCTTCGAGTACTCCGGCTTCTTTCACCACTAAAACTGGTCACCATGATATAGCTAAAATATTGTTGAAAGTGACGTTAAAACACAACCAATAAATCAATCAATCAAAGTAGCCCAGTACTATCTAGTAGCAGACTTCGCAAAAGACGATCTAAAGGAGCTGCATTTGATACTATAGCAAGTATTTTGGTGTATAGCTGACCATAATGTTATTATTTGGATACCACTCAAATACCTTTCTAATGAACCTGTGAGGTAACGGATACGGTTCTAATGAACCTGTGAGGTAACGGATACGGTTCTAATGAACCTGTGAGATAACGGATGCGGTTCTAATGAACCTATGAGGTAACGGATACAGTTCTAATGAACCTGTGAGGTAACGGATACGGTTCTACTGAACCCGTGGGGTAACGGATACGGAAAAGCAATGGTCCACCTTAAACTTTGACCCTGAAATATATATGATAGAAATCTATGTCATTTAAAAAAATGTATTTCCCATCCATGTGTTTATGGCGACGCAATTAACAAAGCTAAAAGGTTATAATCTGATACGTCTAAACTAAAATATTTGAAAACTCGTATTCGTAAAACGCGAGAGTTCCGGGTAAATCAAATCTGGCGCCAAAATATTCCCGAACTGTTTATCCGGAACTCTCGCGTTTTACCGTATCAAATGACCACACAGATGGCGCTAGTAACGACACTTCCGTAGCTTAGAACTTGGTTTACAAAAATGTCGTCTTAAAATCGCAAATCGCGAGGGAAAAGTGTTCCAAGGAGAGTTGTCAGCTGCTGTAAAAAAATATTGATGTGTGTTTTCAGGGAGAAAAATATATATAGAGGCGGAAAAAGCCAATTTCTAGACAGGTAGGCCTTTTTTATTCAGTAAATTTAAGATGAATCGCCAACAGGTACCCCAATGTAAACAAACCGAAGTGACTTACCTTCTCTCTTATATTATGTCAGAAACCCGGCATGGATAGAAACTACTGTTTGATTGAATTTATTGTATATATGTCATACAGTGATATATACAAAGTTGCAAAATGTTGTTTATATGAAAAAAAAATGGATGTTAAAAAAAAAAAGAAAAAAAAAAAGGGGGGGACATAGGGTCCTGTCCACACGTACCTGTGGCCATGGCGTGACAACGTATATGCAGCTACGCCTCTGATATATTTACTATATTTATACCGGTGTCGACAATGATTGATTATTATTCAGCAGATAACAATTCAAGTATTAATGAAAAGACAGGTTACCCTTCAAGTGCCTCTTACAGAAGCTGACATATTCCCAAAATCTGACCATTTCAATCTTCCTGGGAACCGTGAAAACAAATTCTATTCAAAATATGAGTGAAAAAAAAGAGATAGATCTACACCGGAAGTTTCCGTATTTGGTTAAGAAAATAGTGTGCATCCATGGTAAACAATTAAACAAAATGGTCAGAAGTCGACTAATATTTGAATTCTGCAGTGATATTCATATTAGAATTCACAGAATTATGCATTGTTTTTAAAATAGTGTGGGAGCCGCGAATAATTTGTACATCTAGCTAAGATTTGCTGTGCTTGTTTCTACCGGTGTACATGTAATGTCAAATATTTCACCTCAGAAAAATGCCCGCACCCCGAACAAAATATGTATTTAAGAAATCTTTGTGAAAATTTCTTGCTTGAAGAAACCGCCATCTTGGATATGCAAATGAGCAAACTACCCATGATTTCTGGATATGCCTAACATATGAAAATGCTGTATTTTGATTATATTATCAGTGTAAACTATTTCTGAACTGTACACTTGACAACGGGTGACCATACCTAGCGACGGGAACTATACCAGTTTCAAACGATTTCCCGCGAGGACTATACCTGTGGCATATATTTTCCCGCGTAATTTATATATATTTTTGTCAAGATTGATCTCCCTTAATAAGTTAAAATAGACTCGTGCTGTAGTCTCCTGTCAACATAGCCAGGTTTGGCATATGCCAATGCGAATATAATGTTACATAATTTTATTATTATTATTATTATTATTATTATTATTATATTGAATTTGAGTGTGTTTTTCTTTTATGTCCAGAATGGAATGCTATGTACTAAATATATGTTATTGTCTTCTCCCTCGAGAACAGTTTTCCTATCGTGTTGTCTTGTAAGTAAGTAAGTGTAACCTTCGAAAACGACCAATTGGTTTACAAAAATACAAATATCAAGTTCATGATGAATTTATTGTTCACTCATTGTATAGATATTGAAATAACCACATTAATTGACACATAGATTTCACATAAATTGGATCTAAATTAGCAACGCCTAAATAAGGAAATGGTAGACAAAATTCACAGCCAAAAAAACATCTTTCTAATTGGAATAACACATAGATCTACCTTATTTCTTTCCGTAATAGTTATTACTCTATTTTATTTAACTGGTCGGGCGGAGTTGACCTTTACATTTACATGAGAGCATTCGATTTTATTTTGTGTATGTACAGGGCACTTCCCGTTATTGACATTATTGAACTGTATTCAGCAGTGTCACCGAAATCAATTCATACAAAAGGAATAGAACGCACAAGGGTGTAATTTAAATACACAGATTGGATCATACACGCACGATTGAATATAGCTGTATAAATGAAATTGATCAGGTAACCTGGACCTCCTAAATACATGGACTTTCCTGTAATCAGACAACCCGTGTTAAGCCACGCCCAACCAGTTGAAAAAAATAGAGTAATATACACTGAGGTATAGGTGTTTCTGGATTAGAAACCATTAGGGTCGGAGTCCCGAGTGGTTTCTAATCCAGAAACACCGTATACCGAAGTGTATAACTAACTTACTCCCCAGGTTATTCTAAATACACGAACTATTCATTACAGAGTGTCATAGAAAACAAAAACAATAAATACAGAAACATTTAATTCCATAAAACGATACATTTTTGTGGTTTCCTCATTGGGTACCCCTTTAAAGATAGATTGAAGGTCTGAGTTGTATTTAAGGATTAAACAGATTGATTGGTTAATAATGAAAGATAATGCTGAATACTAGTTATTCAATATTATTTTACAACATGATCTTTAGGAATGATAGACGTGTTATATTGAACTAAACATTTTTTAGAAAATGAATATTAACCAAAAAACCATATTGTCACAAATATTACTCAGAACAGCCAAATAAAGTAAGTAAGAATATATATTGAATATCACAAAGTATTTTTCGACCCATAAACTTTTAAGTTTTTAAGTGCGCATTTAACATGTCAATGTTTTTTACCACGGAAAACAGACTTGGATTCAGACAATTGAAAAAGGGGTTTCAGAATATAAAAAAATGTGATTACAGTCTAAATTTTCACAATTTTAATATAATTTTAACAAATTTTTCGAGAAAAATGGGACCCCCCTCCCTCTCCGAAATCCTCCCTACCGGATCCACCAATGGATAAACTTTTGAAAGAGTGCCGACATTTAATGTGTTTTCTTTTTACAGTACTTTCCCCGCCAAGTTTTTTTTCAATTATTTATTATAATTTAGTTTTTCCTTTGTAACAATTGCTTGGATGTTTTAGACTATAATTCATTAACAAGATTTTTTACTATGCTTCATTAATAAAATATTCATGTTTTCTTTTTCAGTTTTTCAAGATCCAGTTTTCGTGTTATCTTCAGCTGAATGGTAATTAATTACTTCATTGTTGTAGGCACAATAGGCCGTGCTCATAAGGTGTGAAGACAAGGGTTTCCAGAAACCCCTGTCGTCACACCCTGTGAACACAGGCTATTGTTCTAATAACAATGAAGTAATTCATAGTATGCAGTTTCAGAGATAGAAAGTGTATGGTTTAACAATAGACCTGGGGTGTAAAAAAGAATTCTTATTCAAATCTCTTTGTCCAAAAATGCTGAGACACAAATACATGTACACCTGTCTCAGTTGTTAATCAAATAGTCAATTTATAGTGAGTACCTTTTACCTGTAATTACTACATGTATAATGAAGTGAATGATATCTTAATATAAAAAGAGAGATAACTCAAAAATAATTTAATGGAAAGTTTTGACGTGTTACAAATCTCCCTAGTTTTCTTTTTGTTGTCCTCGACAAAACATTATAAAAATATACATGTATAACCAAATTGAAAAAATCAATAGCATTATCTCTGTTGTTATAATGATCTGACGTCAAAAAATATTCTGTGTGACTATACAGATAAAAAAAATATTTACTTTCAAAATGTTACATTTTTCAACATAAATCTAATTGTTTGACATATTATGTTTCAACAACCCTTCTTGAAGAGTTTGTCCTAAACTTTGTCCAAGATTGGTGTTATGTTTACAATAATTAATAGATAAACTGGTTTCCATATAATTGGTACATTAGATCTTATCAGACACCTGTTAACTGTCAATCTCTGATATTTACTATAAACACTGTATCGTGAGAATTCTTAATTAGTGTAGAATAAAATGCTAATCTGTACAGACGCTTTCTATCACTCACCCCTGTTATAAATAAATAACAAATTGGCGACGAGGATTTCACAAATGGCTGGATATATAGGAAAAATATATTCATTTGATGAAAATATTGAAAATTGGACATCTTATACAGAACGTTTG
>MJUT01030054.1:627134-648626 GCA_002080005.1 Gigantidas platifrons | reverse complement strand
AACTATAATTATCCATATTCTTTTCACTGGAATGCAAGCTACGTGACGCATACGCTATGATTACAGTTCCTTGTTCTTGCTGCTGTGATAGAACAGCGCGCATCAGTTTCTAATCGGAATGGTTTTTTGAAATCGGGAAACCCTAATACAGGTGAACTAACTAATTTCTGTTTTAACTGTTCAAATGACTGAAAACATTTCTCATCCCATTTTTCCTGGAATTCCTTCGCATTTGGTAACTTTAATTGTTTCGATTTTCCCTTCTTTCCATCTGATTTTGTGACAAGTAAATGTAACGGTGCAGCTATTTTACTGGGCGCAGGACATTTTAGCGGAATTTCTAAAGGTGTGAATGGACATTTTAGCTGGAACTTTAGTGGACATTTTAACGGAAGAAAAATTTGTTACCTGTAAAAATGCAATGGACATTCTAGCGAAATTGTTTCACATGTAACTTTAATTCATTTTAAACAAGCAATGTAAAGTTAGCAAAAATTGAATAACACTCACTAACACATACATTCATACAGGTAAGTATATGTACATATTCATTTGTAATTACAACACTGAACAGTATGGAAGTTGTGGAGGTAGAAACGAATGGAGTGAAAAGGAGTATCATTTGTGACTGGTTTCGGCACAGAGTTGATGGAATACTAAAATCTTATGTTGTTTATTGGAGATGCTCTGTGAAAGACTGCAAAGCTCGTATCCGAACTGATAGAACGAGCATAGTCATGAACTTGATAAAAGAAAAAATGAATTAAAATTAACTATATCCTGCTCAAAATCATACTTCCACCTCCCCATTGGTGAGAAGGGTCAACAGACTTAGTCTGGCTAACGGAAGGGGTATATTTGACCTAAATCTCCCGCTAAAATGTCTACATCCTATTTTAAATTCCGCTAAAATGTCTTATAAATCTTCCGCTAAAATGTCCACAAATTTTCCGCTAAAACGTCCTATCAATCCGCTGAAATGTCCAGCGCCGATTTTACTAATCCCTGGATCAAACTTTCTATAATAACTGCAAAGTCCTAGGTATGATCTTAGTTCTTTTTCGTTGGTGGGTACCTTCGAATTTTGGATTGCTTTTGTTTTGTCTGGGTCGGTTTGAATTCCATCTTGTGAAATAACGTGTCCTAAGTATCTTACCTCCTTCTTGAAGAAATGACACTTAGAAAATTTCAATTGCAAACCATGCTGTCTTAGTATTTGAAACACAAATTCAAGGTATTCTAACTGCTCTTTTACTGTCTTTGAAAAGATAAGAATATTGTCTAAATATATTAGTAGTATTTCAAAATTTTTGTCATTGAAACATGCTTCCATTATTTTCTGACATGTAGCCGCACTATTTGAAAGTCCCATTGGCATTCTAAGGTACTCATACAGACCTCCCGTTTCAACACGAAATGCAGTCTTATGAATATCTCTTTCATCAGTCGCTACTTGATAATATCCTTGAGACAAATCTAAACTCGCATAGTATTCTGTTCCGTGAAAAGTGTATAATGCCTCTTCAATTCAATTGAAGATGCAATTCATTTTATATTAGAATGTTGTCTTTACAACGAAGCAAGAGAAGAATTGAAATTAAGACTAGTTTTTCTTCATGAACTAAAAATTGAAGTCCTACTTTTTGGCGATGACACCTTAACTGAGATGCAAAATCTACAAATTTTCAAATCTGTGCAACTTTACATCAACCGAACAAAATGTTTCACCCATTTATGATCACAACACCCTCCCCCCTCCAATATGTATTTTTTTAATTAATCTATCAATTCCATCTCAGATACAAGTAAGGTAAAACATGCTTATATTATATAATTTCATGCTTTTTGTTTTGTATTTTTTTTTGTTGTGTCTCCATTTTCTTCATTTTTCAAAGAATTTATTTATAATGTTGTATATGTATATTGTAATTTACTATTGCTGACGCATGTATTATTGTAATTATTTTCTAAATTCACTTTGTTCAACCGAAAATAAAGAATGTATGTGCTAAACTTGTATAATTTTCTTAGAAAATCCATAAAATATACTTATAGTATTCTACTATAAGAATAAAATTAACAAACTCATGTTGTGATTTTCTCAGGCACGGTGACCATTTCGATTTAATATACAAGCAATACATTAATACAAACACATAACATCAAATATGCGGCTGTCCGTTAACTAGTACAGTTCATTCTTCACAAAAATTCAAGTCTGCAATCATATTCTATAAAACAAAAAACATTAATTAATATACATTAAATAAATTGATTATACATATTTGAAAAATTCTAAATACGAC
This sequence comes from Gigantidas platifrons, assembly GCA_002080005.1. Lineage (NCBI taxonomy): Eukaryota > Metazoa > Mollusca > Bivalvia > Mytilida > Modiolidae > Gigantidas > Gigantidas platifrons. The sequence goes on along the minus strand of MJUT01030054.1, from coordinate 646,320 downwards.
ATAAGTATATTTGTCTACTTGAAAAAAACGTGTAGTGTGGTCACCGCCTTGACTTCGATAACTATAAATCGAGCGCACCTTTTTTAAATAACCCCATAACTTGAAAAACCGGTTGAACTATGTTGAGTATCAAGTTATAAATACATCAAAAATTCCTACGCGTACTACACATAAATATATTTATTTATTATGTGGAGAGGACCCTTGTAAATTGGTATAATTTGTGTCCAATCCAATTTTTAAAATATTTAGCAATAAAATATGTTTAATCTAATCTAATCTTCAATTCTCGGAAGTGGATAAGCGTCACGTATTGTCTTTTTGTTTAATTGTCTGTAATCTACATATGGTCTAATAGACTGGTCATGTTTACGGACTATTACCACGGGCACATCTTACGGACTACTACTCTTACGAATGATGTTTTGATTTAAGAACTGTTTAATATATGCTCTAACTTCTTCCATTTGATTAGGTGGAATTCGCCTATGTGGAATCGCAATTGGTTTATCATCTGTTGTACGAATTCTGTGTTTTACAATATCTGTGTATCCTAGATCTAAATCGTTTTTACCAAAGATTTCACTATTCTTGTCCAACAAGTCTTTAACTTTTTCTACTTGTTCATGTATAAGGTTGCCTTGTTCTATATCAATGTCTTTCAATTGAACTTTCTGAGTGTCTTCGATATTTTGTATCTTTTGCTTACAGACGTCAACATCTATTTTCTTTATCTGAACATTAATATGAGTTTGATTTATATCAATGTCGATATTGTCTTGTGACATACCTTTATGTATAAGTGAAGCTGAATGTAATGTACCAACTCTTGTTTTCTGATTTATCCAGACATCTTCTAGTCCTATGTTAATCATACGTACTGGTACTGTCCCTTGATTTAACTCAGCATAACTATTAACTACCATAATGTTTCTTGGCAACGAGCCTTGGTTACCTTGTAATGCTTGAACAACCGCACAATACTTTCCAGTTTTGTCTTTTTGTCTGGTTGTATACATCACTGTTTTCATAGAATTTCCCGATATATGTACAGGACTGCTATCTGCTATCTTATCTTAACAAAAGATATTCTTGGAGAATCAGTTTCACAATCAATCGAATTATTGTACAAAGTTAGAATACATGACAATTGCTTCCCAATAAGATTCATTTTGTCAGTTTCACTATCAGCTTCTAAATTTTCTTTCACTTTCATAAAGAATTTACTTCCTAACAGAAATAGTAATTTGCTTTTACTGTTTATCTTCAATGTCTTTTACAACAAGAAACCCAACTTTTACAATCATTGTTTTCACCATTGAAATGTCAAGTTCAATATATCCTAAATATGGGATAGGTAAATCATTAGCTCGAGTGACTTTCATCCATTTTGTAATGCCATGTAATGATTGATTTGATTTTTGGTGTTTAACGCCACTTTCAACAATATTTCAGCTATATCATGGCGATCAGTTTTAGTGGTGGAGGAAGCCGGAGTACCCGGAGAGAACCACCGACCATGGGCAAGCAACTGGTAAACTTTATCACTTGCGGTTGCGAGTCGAGTGCACCCTTTTTTGTAATTTACAAAGCCGGGCGCGAACCCACGCCGTATTGGTGATAGGCTTGTATGAGTTGTTAGATCCAGCGACCTAACTCATTGAGCCACCCGGCCCCCCGTAATGCCATGTAATATTGGTTTCTTTTCTAATAAAGTATTAAAGTATGTTTCTGTCACTAGTATGTTTCTGTCACTGTCGAAACCTGAGAACCAGTATCTATAAGTGTTGTAACTGTTTGATTTTCGACCAAAATTTCTGTCTCTGGACTCTTACTGGCAATGTTTCTAAAAATGTTATTTTGGAATGTATTCGAGTCTACTCTTGCTGCTGCATCTCCTACTGACCGACTCGCCGCGGTAGAAGCTACTCTTTTAACTTTTCCGAGCCACTAGGAACACCTGTTCCTCGACCTTGACCTCTGTTACCTCTTTGGCTATATCTACCACGATAACCTCTGTCTCTACCTCTATACTGTACATTCGTATGTGGTTTCTGTGGATCTTTATCGCTTCTTTGTGCTTGAAAATGTGACGGACATTCTGGACGTTTATGCCCTTTAACCCCGCACTTATAACAAGTAACTTGATAGTTTGTGTTCGACTCTGACTTATGGCTACTATATGTATTACTACTTGTTGAGCTACTATAGTTTTTAGCTTTTGACAATCTATCAATTTGTTTCTGTTGTTTTGTGATAAGCTTTAATATTTCAAAATTGTCATTCGATGTGTGTTCTGATTTCATTGCTCGATCACTAACAACGCTGACATCTTGCATTTGTAGTTTTACTTTCCAACTTTGTGTATGTTCATTCATCTAAAGTAGTACTTCTTGTCTAAACTCGAGAAATTTCATTGTTTTGTGTTCGAAACTGAATCGTTTTACTTCTCGTTTCAAGTGTGGTTCTTTAATACCTTCAATAAAGTGATCTTTAAGAACTTTATCTTTGTCCCCTAAAACTGTGTTATCTCGCTTGATTATTTGGTCAAAAATTTTCATCAGATTCAAAGAATAGTCTTGCAATGCTTCATCATCTTTTTTGATTTCTTTGAAAGAAAAGCTCTTGTAACTGATTTCATCACCATCATAAATACTATGAATCAAATACAGAATTTTATCGGCGGTATCTCTTTCTAATAACGGCCTAAGTCTTATCTCATCTTTTGCTGATGATATGAGATTTTGCATAAGAAGTCTATTCTGGATTTCTCATCTGGTATTGTAACAAGATGTTCTTGTGCATCTTCCAACCAGTCACTTATTATCGGATCTTTATATTTTGTGGGTCTACCGGATAGTTTTGTAAACGATTTTTCATTTGCCACATATACAGTTTTTGTCGATTTTTATAATTGTTCAATGATTTAGTTATTATGTTCTAGTTGTTGTCTTAAATGTAAGTTTTCACCTTTTACTTTGTACATATGATCTAATTTCTTACGCATTTCGTCTATCTCTTGCTGTAATTTTTCTTCTTTAGTTTCCATCTTGCTTGGAATATCAAGTTCTTTTGTTGTATCCTAGAAAATATTGTCTAACCAACGCTGCCAATTTAGTTTTATATATACTGTATATACCGGTAGTTAATATCATGTCGATGACGCCATTTTTGTAACGGTCTCTGAGCATAATTTGCACGGGCTCAGGTGTTCATCTAGCTTGAACACCTCGATCTCAGTCGGTAACTATTACATAATAATAATAAAGTTTTATTTAAAGTCGATATTAATTAAACATATTACAACACAAGCTCTAATGAGCTTTTCAAATCGACTACATACAAAATACATACATTCATCCCACAATCATGCACAAACACACCAATTTAATAAAAATAATGTATGGTAATATTAAAACATAATGCATATGGTGACTTAAAAAACTACATAAATGCTTGTTAAAATGGAACCTAAAAATGCATGGCAAAATAAAGCATAAAAGCATGGCAAGATAATACAAGTCAAAGTAAAAAATGAAGTTTATAAATCAGAGTTATGAACAAGCATACACTGAAAGTAGCAATGATAATACATGCAAAATAAAACAAAATAATAATAAAAAGTCTATAAGCATAGCAATAGAAACAGCAAAATGTTTAGCACTGCACCATATTTCAACTAAAAATGGCAAGAAAAAAAAGAAGCATAAGCTACGAAGCACTATATGCATGCACTGCACAGGCATGAGCTGTTCATTGGATCCCATGTTTGTATTCAATTTTTTAACTGCCCAAAGATGTTTCCCTTCTACATTGATTTAGCAGCTCATTCCAGATTTGTGCAGCATTATAGCGAAAGGATTTCAGGCCACACCTGGTAGTTCTGACTCGTGGTAATGTAACCGTATATTTGTTCCAAAAGGAAAAAATAATTGAATAATATTTATTCCATGGAACAAGTCTTATGGAATATTTATTCCACCTGTATGACATTTGTTCCACCTTTGAGAGGGTACATTTATTATAGGTAAATGATATAATAAAAGTTCTTAAATATCAGGTGATTAGCTATGCAGAATAAGTATTATATAATACTTGTACCTAGCAGAATAAATATTATATAATATTTGTACCTAGCAGAATAAATAGAATATAATACTTGTACATAGCAGAATAAATATTACATACCGGTAATACTTGTACCTACCAAAATAAAATTATGCAATACTTAATTGTAACTACAAGAAATAAAACTCAAATTATATGTCCATACAATATATTCACTCTTAACCTTCCACAATGTTTGTTCCTCAGAAAATGTATTTCTGGATCGGAAAATATTTTATGTAATATTGTTCCATTTTAAACTTATTTGTTCCTTATAATATTTGTTTCTAAGAAAATTTATGATATAATCAAAGTTCCGGATAGGAAATTTTTTATGTAATACATGTTCCGTTGTACTGGTATTTTTATTATGTCAGTGGAACATGTATTACATAAAATAAATTCCTTTTGGAACTTTTATTACATAATAAATTTTCTTAGGAATAAATATTATAGAGGAACTTCTGTTCCGTCACAGTAAAACTGCTGTTTTATGTGATCTAAAATTATAATTTTGAAGTTTTATATTGATTAAGTCATGAAAATAACTTGGACTGTTTTTATGTATTATCTTAAATGTTTCAACAGCATGGTTTTTAATCTTCTAATTTTTAAAGAGGGTAGTTTTATTTTTCAAGCAAATTTTCATATGAACTGTTATAATCGTCATAAATGAACCTGAGAGCTCTTTCTTGAATCTTTTCCATTTTAAGAGAATTTGTTGTTACTACAGTAGTGCCAGTTACAGGACAATAATTAAAATTTGAAAAGCTGTTAGTCTACTTAACCTATTTAAATATTTGCCATTCCGTTTCAAAATATTTAGCTGCCTTGATGTCGGAAGACATATTACAAATAAACATGCAAACATGAGCTCTGCAGAGCTCTTAAACCGACTGATATTATTAAAAACAAATAACAATAACACACAAAATACACCATGCATACATATAAAAACAGTCATAGACATACACAAGTAAAAACACATTCACATAAATAAACAAAAGCAGCACTGAGCAAGCGACTGGTAAAACAAATAGCACAAGTTTAAGAAGAAGAAGAAGAAGAAGAAGAAGAAAACTCATAAAAAGTAATCGAAACATAAAAAGCAAGGCTGAACACAAAAGCAAATCAGCCATGAATGCAGCAAGGAGTACTATGATCTACATGAGCTACAGGAACAATTTTCAGAGAAACACCATGTAGAAATAACATTTTTGAAATTGCCAAAAGTTGAAAGACTCCGTGCATGATTGGGCAGGGAGTTTCAAAGTTTTGCTGCTTCATAGCTGAAACTCCTCTTACCATATCTTGTTGTTCCGTTGGTCTTGGCAATTCCACTGTAAGTTTGTATCTGAAATACAGCACAACAACATAAAAAAAAAGATGTTAAAATATTTACAAAAATAACTATAAGTCTACAAAAAGACTATAGTTATAACCAACTTGACGGATATTTCGCTTGAACAATGGAGCCAAAATTGATCTCAATAACGAACATTTAAGAAAGAAATGTATCAAATTTTCTTCCTCTGTTTTAGAGAGAGGACAATTCGGATCTATGTTATACTGACTGAATTTGTGCCTATCAGATTGGAGTATATATGTTCATGTAATGATCCTTGATTTAACAATTCCCTTTCTGCCCTCCGGTCTCGCTCTTAGGGGAAGTTTCCAGACTGGGTGGCTGTCTCCTATAGCCAGATGATCACAACTCATAAATTTTAAGGTTGTTTTTCCAGATGTTTCCTCTTTTAGTTTTTCCGTCCATTTAATATTTCTTTATGGTTGAGATAACAAGATTTTTCCCTTTTGGCTTTGGAGCTAGGTTCGATTGAAGTTCATGAATTTTTGGCAGCTCATAAATTTCCAGTATTTTTCTTCTATATATCCTGGCGTTACCAAATTTCGATAACGTAACGACTTATTGGCTTATGTCAAGCTTCCCGTAGATTTTTTGTATGAAATACTTTAATAAACTTAAATTACTAATATAGTTGTTTAACTGTGCAAAAAAGAAGAAACATCCGATAAACAGTTTGACTGGTGTCAATCTTATGAAGTGTGTCGTTGTTTTTACTTGAAAGAAAATGGCGTATCCTTATTTCGATAGGGGAGATAATTCCAACTCATTAGGCCCTAAAATAGTCGTCCCCGATATATCTCGGCCCAAAAAAATATCGACACTAATCACCAAGTTCGAAGATACTGTGAAGTATATATTTTTTTCAAATATTTTTTTTCCTCTCTCAAAAATTGCAGAATGTTAGAAATATAGAAAAATGAAATATCTTATGAAGCCTCAAGATGACCTTTGATTGTAGTTGATAAAATTCGAAATTTTTTTAAATGGAAAACATGTTTAATTTAAAATAAAATAAATATACAGACATAAACTTACAAAAAAATCATAGATTTAATTAGTTTTTCATTGGTAGCACTTTATTCTCACTTCTGTAAGTTGCCACTCTTTAAAGATGTCTCTGAACGTCATTTGAACAATTTCATAACATGACACCTTTGGCTTTCCAAACGTTTTATTTTTGGACAGGGATTCCACTATGTTCTATTTTTAGAATATATTAGCGTAGAGGCAGACGATCAAGACAATGACAGTTAAGTGGATTCTAATTAAGTTTTCATGAGGAAAATCAACGTTTTGCGGTCAAATAAAATGGTATTAGTGAAAACATAGTTTTTCTAGTCTAAGAGGAATAGAATAAGTTACTCACTTCTTTTAAAGACATTTTCTAGATTTTTGTTTACTTGTGGTAGACGTCAACACTAGGTCGTTCTATACCAAAATGTTCCGGGTGGTGACGTCATCAGTATCCGAATGCGACACTAAAAATACTGACCTATCGAAATTAGGTTTTTATCGAATTTCGGACACTGCACAATATATTGCAGAAAAAGCTTTTTGTATTGTCATAATTCACCGAAATTTGTCTCGATACCACTTCTTTGATTTTTCCATTATGACAAGACAGTAGGGAATACAGCAACGATAACCGTCTCAGATGGATTTCTGCCTCAACAGGGTATGCACCGATCAGCAAGTACAAAGCGCTCACTGTACAGTTCTTTGAGGAAGAGACTCATGTCGATGAAAGTCTTCTAGGGGATTGATCTGAGTTCTTGTCAATGGTAGTATCTCCAGACCATAAAGCATTCGTGGCAAGACATAAGTCTTGTATATTTGATATCCAGTTATTGGATCAATTCCGTTTGTTCCATGGAAGCCTGTCCCTAAAAGGCCATATTTTGTTCGTCGTGCACACTTGATTCTTTCTCCTGTGTTTAGTTCTACTTCTTTTACCCCTGAACGAGTCACGCCTAGATGTACAGCTGAATCTGATGGCTTGATATCTATGCCGTTCATTTCCCAGCATTCGTCTACTGAAAGATGTTTCGAACAGTCAAGTATTCTGGTTTTGAGCGGATTTATGACTATGAGTATGATATCAATGCTGACTACGTACCTTAAACTATCAGAACTTACGTACTTTTATTTTTTTAATATTGCGGATGAAGCCTGCAGGTGATTAATGATGTAATCATTTAAAAAATTATGTATAACAATTGGACTTTTGTAAGTGGGAAATAATGCAAGTTTGTTTGTAAAGATTAAAAGAGTTAAACAATAAAATATTTTATGACGTCATTACACGCGCGCGCACTTTCTTGGACATTTTGATGAAAAGGAACGATAAAGTCCGAGACTATTTGTAAAATGAGCGTCTGCAGCATGAACTTGATAAAGTAGATTGCATTTCTCTAGTGTTGTAACCATTTAGGTAAAATTTAGAACAAAGTAATGTGAATATGTCAATTTCCTTTGCATAAATGATCTATGACTTAATATTGTCAAAAGAAAATTATCTATTTAGTAGGCCTGTCCATGCCTTCTGTCATTTTGACTGCACCCTTTTCATGTTTTGTCGTTAAAATTTGAGAATTTAAAACAGTGTCATGCATTTTGCACTATGCTATGTTGAATACAATACCTAACCTCTACACGGGTTTTATGTTAGGAATAGAAGATCTTAAAATCAGACATACACCCACGTTTCCATAGTTTGGACAAAATTTGTAGAAAATAGGCCTACTGTTGGACCACAGCCCCTCATTGGCCTCAACTGACATTAGTGATTAGACAACTGTGTTGGACAGAGCAAGTTGCACAAGTCAAAGATTTGCAAGAACTGCTGAGTCTGAGCAGAATAAATCACCATGCACATTTTACAAATGATAAAAATAAAGTGAAATAATATAATCAATGACAATGAACATACAACAAAAATAATGCTTTATAGTATACTTTATGTTCCAGAAAAGGGGGTGGTCTTTTACTTTATTTAACAACCAAGGTCAAGGAGAGGTTGAGGACTGATGATTGTGGATTTTTCTTTCCCATGGCAGATTTGTTTTTGTTGGTACTACTTATTTGAGCTCTGTCCATGAATCCTTTTAAATAAAAATCATTTTAACAACTTAGTTTGGGTTTGGTTTATGCCTATGATGTAATGCCACTTAAACTAAGTTAAACTTAAAATCAACAATATTTCAGTTATTTCGTGCAGTTCATAAACCTTCCAAAAAATCGCTAAAATGACCGTAACTAAAAACTGCAATTACGGTCATCTCAATTTTCAGTTACAGTCATCTTAGCGATTTTTTAAAATCAGATTTTCTCTTTCATATACATTTTTCAGTCGTAATTTGTGATTTCCTTGTGATAAGTTCATAGATTACTATCGTACCAATGCATGTGCCATTTAAAATACATTGTACATTACAGAAACAATTTAATTGACAAAAAAGATTCTGACCTGATTCCACATCTGCTATCTTGGGATGACCGTAATTGCAGTTACGGTCATCAGCTTTACCTCAGTGAATGACAAGTTTTAATTCTCAGATATAATATAGGAGGTAAATGACTGCTCGGGATTATTTTATTTAAACTAAGAAAATAATGTTCAAATATATATATATCCTTGTTGCAATTATATGTCGGGGTCCTAGGGTATCGTGTTAGTTAAATTAAAATAAAATTATGGCGGTGGAAATTGATTGAAATAATATGTGAATATACAAAATTAATTCATTGAACCTGCGATACCACAGGATCGCACTATGGAAGACTCGAGTGCCTATCATGACTGGAAATGTGAGTTCTGATTCCTGTCTTGTAAGATGTACTTGGTACAATTTCATGTGATAATTTTTTATCAGTTGCTTGCAACAGGTCTGTGATTTCCTCCAATTTTCTCCACCAATAAAACTGATTCAGATTGCCATGATATAACTGAAATATTATATTGTTGAAAATAGTGTTTCAACCATAAACATGTGGATTTAAACCATTGACACATTTAGAGTTGCATCAGTAACAGAAAAAAATAGCTTTCAGTGCACTGTAAATACCAATTGATTTGGCATTTACTAGGAGAGTTTATATTAATTGACCAATATCAATTTTATAATGAATAACTGTTCAAAGGCATACTTGTAGCAATTTATTTTGAGATAATGTCCAGATGACACTTATGAGTCTCGCCATTGTTAAAGTCCAGGACTTGTCTAGGCTAGTTGCAACGATCCTGGTTCAGTCCAACCATCAATAAATAGCAATTCATCAGGCAATAGGAGTGTTTGCAACTTTATATGGGGAAAAAAGCTTTTAGTCCTCAATAAATACCAATTCAATCATTCCACAATAGGAGAGTTTACATTGATGAATTGCAACTCGATCACAAAAAAGCCTCTTTCAAATTTACTGTAAGTTAACAGTGTGCAATTATTATAAGAAAAGGGTGTTTCAAATTTTTTTTTGCTATCCGTTGTTATCTGCTAAAGGAGATTAATGTTTGAAAACCAATCTTTTGGTTAAAAAAATGTGTTTAAAAGTCAGGTGAGATAGATTGTATAAAGTGAAATAACTTTATAGATTGTATAAAGTGAAATAACTATGGATCGTATGAATGTTACTTTTTCCTAAAAAATGTTCAAGCAAGTTGAAGTTGAGGTCTTTCACTTTCAGTTCCATTTAATTATCTTTATTCGATCAATTTTAATTTGTGTATACATTTTTGTAAGAATAAAAAAATAGAAAAAGTAAAAAATGTATGCTTCTCTATCCTATTTCCTTTGAATATTTATTTATGAGCAAGGTTTGTACTTTTTTACATGTATTTTGATTATTCCATTCTCACAGATCCTCAGCACTAAAAAAAACAGAAGAATATTGTGGAACTTGCTAACAGAAGGGCTCTTATGAAAAAAGCTTTTCAGTTTGGGAAATCAATAAAAAAAATATGTAAAAATCAGAATAAAAACATTAAAAATGAACATCAAATGCTAGATTTTGTATACAGAACTAAATGTACATGAATTACCAGATAAGTGATACAGGTGAGCCTCTAATTTAAATTCAGAAATATAATTCATTGAAATCTGATAAGGTAACAAAACATACTTTTGTAGTGCATATTAAACTATTAAGTTGTCTAATGTATGAAAATGTAGTTTTACTCTGGAAAAATCCTGAAATCAATATTTTGACCTGCAGGACCTTATACTTTTGGAGCATTGCTCCTTTTTTTGGATATCATTTTAAATAAAACTTTATCCTTCAGACCTTGTATTACCTCTGCTGTATAGAGGGGAGCTGCTAGAATTAGTCTCCATTTCATAAGTATTCTTTATAGAATATTAGAATTAAATATCCATGGTATTATTTTTATTTAAGATTGTGAAAGATGTCCTTCTTGGGTACAGATGGGTTACACGATGGCATGCAAGAAAGAAGAAGGAGTATGTCCATTGGAGGAAGAGGGAGACGGCGGAGTACTATTGGGCGTAGGATGTCGGTGGTCAATGAAAGTTTAAAGGAGAGACAGGTTAGAAATATAATTTATATACTGCCATAAAAAATTTGCAGTCCTATTATGTTTAGGGTCTGTTGTCATCCAATTTTTTTTTTATTTTGCACAATAATTTTCTTTATTGGTTATTGATGGGCCATGAAAAATGTAGCTATTTTATTTTTCATGTAGCTTTTGGTAGTATATGTATATTATCTACAGATCTTCTCTGATCTATCTCTTACAGTTTCAAGATGAAAGCAGCTAAAACAAGTGCCAAATTCCAAAATCTGAACTTTAAATAATTTTTTTTATCCAATTTTAATGTATCTGTAGTCTTTTCCCTAATCATCATCTTTAACATTTATAGATACTAGCTATAAATGAATAGTTTTTATTAAAAAAAAAAAATTGAATCGAAAAGAGGCATACATTCAGAATGTTCATACATTTTTGTATATTTGAAAGGTATATAGTATTTTTATTATTCATTCAATCATTTAATTTTAATGCACTTTTTTACTTGAATTGATTGTGCTGAGAGCTTTTGGTATTATGATGACTGATTTCCTCTGTCTCTAAAGGTTTCCAAGATAAATTTTCACTCAACAAGTACAAAAATGTACCTACATGTAATTTCAAAATTTGATCTTTCTTATTTTTCATCCAGTTTCAATGCATTTTTTTTTTTTTTTTGCAATACATGTATGCTCATCTTTATGAGTTATTTCTAATTCAATATTGAAAATGAGCTTTTATTTATAGGATCAGAATTTCGAAATTTCATGTTTGTATTTCATTTAATTTTCACATATTCGATGCAATTTGTTCTTTGATTTCATTTTGATTGTTTAACGGGGTTCAGGTATAATTCCAGAGCATTTCTTCTATCAGTTATGATTTTCGAATCAAACTAGATTGCAGTAAAATTGGTGCAGGAGGAGATCCTTATAGACTTGTTGCTGTCATATCATGATGCATTCAGCATACCCCTTAATTTTTGTTTTATGAAAAGGAAGTTTAAACAGTGATGGTCATCAATTCCACAAACATCAACAAGTCCAACAATAGCCTCTCAGCTTAACAGAACTCACTGAACATAAAAAAGACCATGACATTTGACGTTGGAAATCCATGTCCTGGCTTGGGACAGGCACAAAAATGTAGCGGCTAACACCTGTTACTGGAATCCCAACCGTCCCCTCTTGATGACTGGATCTCCAGCAGCAATTCATATAAACAAATGATAAAAAAAACTTTCACAGATTCACTTACACTTGAAAAAACCCACAAGTTAAGATGTGTCAGATTAGTAGCTATTAGGGATATCATGTTTTTACATGGAATACTGTTCAAATTAACGTTATTCTTTGATATTACTTATAGTTTTGAGCCACAGTTAGGCAGAGCCAGAAAGCCAAGATATAATTTAAATATACCCTGAATTTAGTTGGATTTCAAAGATTGCCTTGTCAATCTAATTAAAATCATAAGTCAGATTGTTGATGTATAAATAATCACTTTTTCCAAAAGGCTAAAAGGTAAGAAACTTTTGAATAGTATTGCTTCAAACTCAACACCAATGTCTCTTACAGTTTATGGTAGACTTGTTGACTTGAAAATACAAAAATATGTACAGTTATATTTTTTTTCACAAAAGAGGCAAGATACCTAAGAAAAACATTGCTTCAAACTTGGCATAAACATCTCTTACAAATGGTAGCCAGATTGTTGACTTGTAGATATAATGATAATTTCTTTTAGCAAAAAGCAAAAGAGGCAAGAGATGCAAGAAAAGCATTACTTCAACCTCAGCACAAATACCTCTTAAAAATGGTAGCATACCATCTAAATTTAGATTATTCTGAGGTGGAGGATTTTGTATTGGATTTGGAAAGAGTAAGTATAAATACTGTAAATATTGTGAATGTTGCTAAAAATATTAATTCTCGTGTGAGAAATGTTCGCATATTTTGTTGTGTATCTGCAAAATCAGGAATTGTTCAGCTATATCATGTAACATTCAATGAAATAATTATGATGTCGGCTTTGTACAGACCAGCACGCTTAATTGGATATCTATGGTGCTAGTAGAGCTGTTTACTTGTACGGATTGTCCGTATTTTCCACGGATTTTTGAGTAAAAATACGCACTACGGATTATCCGCAAACCCGGAAAAAAATCGTAGTTGCTTCCGAAATTGGCCGATCGGTGTTAAAAAGAAGCTTTTCAAATGAAAGTGATCGTTACTTAAACTAAAGCACACAATTAATGTCGATCAATGTCAGACTAGACAAACATGGCATATCAGGTTGGAGGTCAGGGTGATGAGAATGGCAATCTGATAGAAACATCGAAGTGCGAACACGAAAAGACCGATACAGAAATACCTTCAAAGCTACAAGGAATCATACAGTGTCCAATGGCCATGCCCCCGACAGTCCAAGAGAGGAGAAATACGGACTTCCGCTGAGCCTGTGGTCACGCAAAAAAAAAATGATTGCTTCAGGCACGTTCAGAGCAAACAACACAAAGACCTTTCGAAGCTTAAAGAGTCTAATGCTTGTCTTTATATGGTGTCTTTATTTCAGTTTCTAATAAAGTTCAAATTATTTTCCAAGCAAATAATGTAGAAAAAAAATGGAGTGATTGCCCTTCAACAAGGAGAAAACCTCATAAAAGGCCTTTATATTGTAAAATACGACACAATTCAAATGAATAAACTAAAAGTATAATATTTAAGCATCAGTATGTAGTAAAGTACAAAAACAACAGGAGACAGCAAACAGCAACAACCATAGTCATTGCTTGTTCATATGACCAGGAGTTCTTCATAAGAAAGAATGGTTTACTAACCCAGAGTTGCCTATTATGTTATAATCATCTTTTATACTGACAAAGTGCTCAAAATACTGACAACTCATTGCTGGAATACTGACATTAGTCAGGAGGGGTAAAGAGCTCTGTGCTAGCTCACAGAAATAACAGTATGCGGGTAGACATCGCACCACTCGGACTTTGCTTTAAATAGTGTGTTAATAGCGGAGAAGCAGCAAAGCCCAATTTTATAGTCTTTGGTTCGACCTGATCAGGTCTTGTTCCATTTTGATGAAATTTTTATCAACAAATGCAGAATTAAATGTAGTTTTACATTGTTATATTTCAGCATAAATTAAATTTGTGTTTAATTCGTGAATATTTAAATCTGTGCTTCACAAAAATATTTTAAAATAATCACATACGTTCTCGCTCTAGTTGATAAAAATTTCATTAAAAATCGAACAAGAATTGCAGTCTGCGACGTTAGCAACTAGCCCAGCCCAATGCCCGCGGCTAGTAAAATAACGAGAGGGTTAGTTAAAGCTTTATAATTCGTGAATATTTAAATCTGTGCTTCACAAAAATATTTTTAAATAATTACATACGTTCTCGCTCTAGTTAATAAAAATTTCATCAAAATCGTACAAGAATTGCAGTCTGCAACGTTAGCCACTGGCCCGATGCCCGCGGCTAGTAAAATAACGAGAGGGCTAGTTAAAGCTTTATAATGCTAGCCCGAATGGGCTAGTGAAAATCGATGACCTTTATCTACAAAAAAAGCTCTGAGTATTCAGATAACTTCTTGGTACGATTATTTGTATGCGTGAACGTCTCGCCGTTGTTTGTTTACCCTTACAAATGCATTTGTCACGTTGTTAACCTTGTGGAGCTCACCTGAATCAAGTTCGGAATATGCTTTGTATCGTGGTTAACAAAAGAAAAATCCAGAGAGATTCCGTTTTGATAATACGACTAATTACCGATAAAAATATTCCAACAACGACCCACCTGCCAACTGAACTAGGAAGAGCTCCGGACTCCTCGTACAATGGGGTGGTATATAAGACCCTGATTTATATTAGATAACGTTTTTGATCGATGTTCTTAGCTAATAAATGACTATTTCTAAATTTTTATCACATTTACTTCTCCTCGAGTCGACGGCACGCTTTTTTCGTTTCCATGTACGTTGCTGTCTGTACAATTTGATTTCGGAACATGAACTTTTTTTTAATAAAATGAAAAACTTTCTGAAGGACTATGAAGAATAAAAAAGAAAGTATTCAATAAAAATTAAACACAATTTATATCTTTTATTCGGGCAAGTTAAAATCAGGGAGGACTAGTGAATTGTGGGACCTGACTTTCCCCCTGGGCTAGTTGTTGAAAAAGTTTTTGGCACAGACTTGAATTGACTTGGAATAATGTTTTGAAAAAATGTGATTTTATATGAAATGTATAGCAACAAAATTACAGTGACTGAATACTTTTTGCATATCCCTGTCAAGTTTGAAAACTATATTTTATTCATCAAAAATATTTAGAGTTATGTTGCTTGAAGATATGAAAATGTTCTTGTTAACACACTAGCATCTTTATGTCTTGTCAAGATTCAAGCCAAATTTATACACAAATTGTATATATAGGAAATATCTCAGTCAAGTTTGAAAACCATATATTTACAAAAATGTAGGTCTCTTGAAAATTAAAAAAGATAAAAAAAGTTTTTTTCACAAAGAATTTTAATGATATAAGTATTAGTGCACTGTTGTCAGTTATATTGGAGGAAACCGGAGTACCCGGAGAAAACACTGACCTGTCCTAAGTCACTGACTAACTGTTGTCACATAATGTTGTATCGAGTACACTGCACCTGACCGGAATAAGAACTCGCAACGAACGTTAGTGGTGATAGGCAGCTTGCCGCTATTTATGAATCATCTCATACAAGATGGTACTCACTACTACTGTTACAACTATGGCATTTTCCTTCTACAGTGTAATGTAATGTAGAAAATAAGTAATTAAAATTTTCAAATTATCGCAAATTTAGATAAACACAAACTTGAAGGTACATGTATAACAAAAATCGTGAAATTAAGTACACACTAAAAGAAGTACAAGTACAGTAGTCAGTATTATATTAGTGTGTCAGCAATTAATTTGTTATCAATGTTGAAATAGTAGCTAGGAATAATAGTAAAGACAGAAGAATGGAAGTATTGGTTAATTACAGTTATTTTCTCTAGTGATGATGATCTGCATCTATTGATTCTCAGTATGATAAATCAGCAATGTTTTCTTTTCTCTCTTTAGCAAGTGAATCTACTTTTACATTTCTGTGAAAAAGATGGGTCAAAAAGTGTCCTGTTCTATTGCCAAGATGCACTGGTCCCTCCAATGGAAGGTAACATGTTAATTCTTTTTTTTTTTATAAAATTTGTTTACTTGTTTGCATGCATATGAGTGTGAAATTTGGTAATGTGAGGTCTCAGCTAAAGTAAGATAATAATGCTGTAATCTTGAAAACTCCATTTGGAATTTAAGAATGACACAAATCTGCTAATCCCAACAAAGGCAACATAAAAAAAGAAACAGTTTTTTGTACATGATTATTGTGGAGGGGCGTATGGTGGATATTCAGTTTGAATTAGATATAACATAAACTACATGCTCCCCCAGGGCTCTACGATTCATACCAGCTCCGACTAGCCCCTGGCTAGTAAGGAAATATTTTTTACTTGCCAACAAAAGTAAGTTACTAGCCAGATTAATAAAGATACCAATTTGTACTATGTAACTTCTATATGTATGTATTTCTTTGGCAATTACAAAGGCAATTTTATTATAAGTCCAAATTTCATTTTTTTCTGACTGTTTTTCAAAAGACTGAAGTATTAAACTTGAAGATGTTTTACTGGAGCTAAAAATGTACTAGTATACATTGTAAGTTAAGGAATGGGCTTTTGCTGATACCATATTGAAACATTTTTCATGTTTCTGACTTTTATTATGATAAACAATACTTTCACGTTTAAACTTTTTCTTTCCAGTTACAAATTCAGTTTTGCCAGCAATATTTGGTCCTGCCTTTCGGCTACATCACAAGACATAATGTCGCTACTGTAATCGTAAATAATGAGCCACAAAAACTGACTTCCAAACATCTTGGAATTTACGCTTTTCAGCTTTAGAACCCGAACCTTCATTAGTATTTTGGCTTGATACTTCCGTTGATGTTGCACCAGGCAGGCCAGCTTCACGATCAGTTGATTCAACTGGTTTATTCTTAGCGAAAAAAAAATGGAAGAATGATTTGTTTTTACACATCGTGGTAATTTTCAAGCGTTAAAAGTATGTGATTTGAAACTTTCGTATGTGAGTCAATTGTGCGATTTAAAAAACCGGATAATCAAAGTCGGAATTTAAATTAAAAAATATGATTGGTGACAACGAAAATTTTCCAGAAATATCAACTCTCCGTCTGGCTATCAATACAGAATTTTTACTCGCATTTTACAAAAGTAACTCGCAAATGCGAGTGTTTTTGTCGCATAATAGCCCTCCGTCACATAATAGCCCAAAAGGGAATCTGCGACGTATACATACAGATACAGAATGTAGAGCCCTGTCCCCAAGTAAATATTTCTCAATTATCAAAATTTGTACGTCCATGATACTGCAGGGATAAAATTTTAATGAGATAATAATATAAACTATGGGTTTAGTAAGCAATAGATATGATTAGAGCTGCTTCAGATTGTCTAGCTCTTGTCACCAGATGATATTGATTTAGGATAGGATCATGCCCTCAAAATGTTTTAAGAAATTTATATATGTGAAATATTGTGTTTGTTTGTAGGTTTGAACTGAAAATTACCTGTAATTCTTATAGTTATTATTTTCCATATTTTCAGAGATGCAGCTAATCGTCGGACCTAGGGGGCAGAATTTTATAGGGTCCGGCAAATGACGTCTTTGTGTCAAACCTAATGACCGGCAAACATTTTTACTGCTTGGGGCTGTCAAAAATTAAATTTCTGTCGGTCCTGGTTACTTCTTAGACCCCTAAACGAAGGATCTTTGATTATAGTTAATAAAGTCAAAAGTCGAAAACAAATCAGTAAAAATTTCTGTTCCTTTCTGTTTGTGGTAAATTTCGGGAACCAGTTCCAATTCTGGATTTTATTTCGTATCCTATCGGTAATCGTTGTAAATTGTAATTTGATAATTTCCGTTATGGCTGCATGGCCAATTAAGTTTACAGAGGGGTCTAAATCTGGAAAAAAAACCATCCACTACCTATTGATTTATCTACAGAGAATAAAAAAGCCAAAAGGTTGGCATATGAGAAGGAGAGGTGACCAGGGCGATCCTTTAATCGAAAATGGAAGGGCAAAATGAACAAACATATGACGACTTGATATAAAAATACTCAGAGGAATAATAAAATCTTAATAATATGAAGTATTGATTATTAAAATATTTGATGTTGCAGGGCTATCTAAATTGAATGTGGTCTCAGTCAGTAACTTCCCTTTGGCAATATCCTTAATCTGATTCTGGTCGTATTAGTCGTTAACTGTGTCAAGGCTTTCTGCTTCTTCCTCTAGCCAGTCTAGATAGTCGCCATCAATAGGTTGATGATTCTACTACTTTTGGGTGTGTGCAGGACAAAGATCATTAAAAATAACTTTGAAAAGTGCTATATAATATTTACAGGTGCAAGTAAAAACAGACTATCACTTATTCCAGCTGGCTGATGAGGACCTTGAAGGTTTCAAGGCTCCCTGCATTGGCAACTTTGGCTGGCAGTGAATTCCATTCCCATATAGTTCTCGGATAAAAAGATTCTCTCCTCAGGTTGTTGAGCTTGCTGGGATTTGGAAAGCTCTATCATGCATGTTCCTAGATAAGCGCTTGGGTGGTACAAGCATGCTTGTTGGATCTATTTTAACTAGGTTGCTGCTGATCTTGTCTTCTACAGGCTTTTAATGATGTCCACTGTAGTTGGTGTAACAGACGAGGTGTTATGATATGTTTCTTACATATCTTGCTGCCCGTCTTTGTACCATTTCAAGGCTATGCCTGTTATTTTGTTGATAAGGATCCCATGTAGTACATGCGTATTGACCATCGTAGGTCTTACTAGTGCATTGTATGCATTCTCTTTTACTTTTGGATTACTTATGTTAATGTTTCGTTTGAGGAAGCTCAGTGTGCTGTTTGCTCGTTTGCATATATTTGCAATGTGGACATTCCATCCCAAATCTGATGATATTGTTACTCCTAGATATTTTGCAGATGTATTAACCTGTTCTTTAAGATTGTCCCTTTATTCATACTGTATTGAAAGTAAAATATTAAGAAATTTCTAAAAAAAAAAAAA
>MJUT01030054.1:558793-575536 GCA_002080005.1 Gigantidas platifrons | reverse complement strand
TCTCTCTGGGTCTGCATTTTTAAGATTGGTTGATTTCCTTGTTGAAGCAACTGCTTTTTTGTGTGAATCTCCATCAGCATGTCTTTTAATATCATATACACCACCATGGCTGACACTAAAATTTGTAGAACAAAGTTTGCAAAATGCCATATCATTCCCTAAAGAAGTAGGCTGCACCCAATCATATAATTTTGTCCAGTCCTCCAAGAATTTGCAATAATGTTTCTTTTTCTTTGAAGAAGGGGTGCTAGGTCCTGAATTCCAACGTCTCCTTGATTGTGACATAGTTGAACTGTATTTTTTTTAAAGTTTTTTTCGTATTTAAGGGTGTAGACCTGGGTTATCCTAAAAATTTTCCCATCATTCAATTTTTTTTAAATTTGCATCATGGAATAGTTATGTCTAAATACATTATCTGCCAAAGTTTCAAAAAATTTCACCGTGCCGTTTTCTCCATAGCACATCCTAAATATAGCAATTTTGGGGGTATTCTTGACGCTAGATGGTAATACTAGTTTCGGAAGATTCTAATATATATGCACATTTATTTCTGATTGAAAGGGAATATTTTTGCTTTAATACACTTGAGAGTGTTGTTGTTGAATAGCTATGAAATATCTAGCATATCTGAATATCCTGTTTGGAGATAATCACGTGCAAAACAGTGAAAACTGCAAAAAAGGGGGGATGCCTTGAGGACCACCTTGGTATTAAAAATCGGATTAAGAAAAATCCTGTCATTTAATTTCCACCAAAAAATGTCACACTGAAGAATAGACATATAGACATCATTGCACCAAATTTTACAAACTTTTACCGTCAGATTTTTTAAATATTTAGATTTATGTTTTTCGTGGATGGCACCCAGAAAATGAAATTGTCAAGGAAAGTTATCACACACCCATCCTTTGCTAGTTTCTTTGTTTGTGAGATAAAAATTAACTAGTTACCAATAACAAAAAGCTTTTGAATTCTTATAATTGACACAGTGGATGTCCAAATTACTAAATGACTGCATTTGTCTTTTTTATTTTCAGGTCGGCTGGGGGAGGGAGAGGTGTGGTTTTAGGGTGACTCTACTTGATTAATTCATAGCACACACACACACACACAACCAAAAACACAGACAGCCACCCAGCTGTATTGTTATATTTCTTCAAATTCTGTGCTCCAGTTGTATTCGTTTGATTCTGGTTATTCTTTAGTTGTCTTAGGAGAAGGGGGCAGCGGTATAAGAGAGGATCAGATATTACAAATTTTTTCCCAAACAAAGCTTTCTATTTTTTTTTACTATCAAAAAATGAATTTGCTCTATAGTTTCATAATATTAAAGATTCTGGTGTATATATTTATATTTTTTTTTACAAACCCTTGAAATTCAATAGAAAAAGGTTGTCACCAAAATTGTGTTACATTTCTGGCATTTTTGACAACATATTTCGATGATATTTTGTGGGCACCGGCATATAATAATAACACACTGCCTGACATTGGCATAAGCAGCAATAAGATATAAAAATACAAGGAGCACAGCTATGGAAAGGTAAAAGGAAAAGGAGTTTTTTTAACTGGTCATATCCAATGTAAACAATCTTTGTCACCAAGAAGCTTGGAATTGAGGGAGAATTTTCAAATGCACAGATGATCATATATTTGAGAAGACACTGAAAATAGAGTTATCTCCCATACCCCAGGCCTACACCTTTAAGTAAGTAATTGAACGATATTCGCCTTCAAATTTTCTTTTTCCACAACTTTGATTCGTGTAGTTATCCATTCGATATTGTAAACAACTTACATTATCAGCGTTTCTAGTAAAAACCGTGAGAATTCCGAGTAACAATCGGCTGATTCACGCAAACGTTTTAATGACCCAACTGATAAAAACAATAAAAATGGCGTCCAACTTTTCGATTTT
The DNA here is from genome assembly GCA_002080005.1 of Gigantidas platifrons. Taxonomy (NCBI): domain Eukaryota; kingdom Metazoa; phylum Mollusca; class Bivalvia; order Mytilida; family Modiolidae; genus Gigantidas; species Gigantidas platifrons. Next base: position 573,618 of record MJUT01030054.1, on the reverse strand, counting down.
AATCAAATTTATGGTCGCGGGAGATAATGTGGAAGAAGTATTTCAAAGCGGGAGGCCAAGCTCAAAAGCGGGAGGGTTAACAGGTATGAGGAACATTTGAAAAAATAGTTGAAAATATTACATTACTAAATAAAACATAAAAATAATTTTATAAGGTAATAATCTTTTATATAAATAATTAAGACAGTATAGCATGGACATTTTTGTCAATTAATTTGGACTATTTGACATTGTAGGATATAAAAATTATACATGCATTGTTTGTAAAAAAAACTATTTGCACAGTTGTGAAAGAGGACAGAAATGCTTTGCAAAAGCTTACTTTTTCACCTATTTTTGAAGCTCATACAAATATATTTTATATTTTCCGACACTATATATTGTATATTTATTTTTCAAAGTTATTCAGACACTATATTGACTGTTAAGTATTATATTATGAGCCACATCGGTGGTGTAATGGTTAGCGTGCTCGCCTCGAGTGCAGTAGATTGTAGGTTCCAGCCCAGACTGAATCAAATCAAAGACTATAAAATTGGTATTTGTTGCTTCTCTGCTAAGCGTTCAGCATTAAGGAAAAAGAGCAAAGACTGGTTGGCTTGGCATCAAGATAATGTGTTAAAGTGGGGTGACATGTCTACCCGCAGACTGTTGTTTCAGTGAGCTAGCACTATAAAAATCCAACTAAGCGTGTTGGTCTAGTACAAAGCGGACATCGTCATCATCTCATTGAAATTAACTTGTTTCTCACCATGATATAGCTGAAAAATTGCTGTGTTGTCATTAAACAGCAATCACTCACTTACTATATTTATACAGGAGTTTACATCTACTGATCCTATTATATCAGATTATAAGACTAAAGTAGCTATGTTTAAGAAATTAGAAAACAACATAGATGATATCAAAGCCTCAGAAGTTGTTGGTGTAATTGAGCTCTTAACAGGTAAATACTAATTTTACAAGACTTTATTCTGTTAAGCTCATCAATTGTGCTGCAGTCATATCATATCATGCCCTTCAGTGATATAACAAAAAGGCCATGTGATCGTGATTTTATTTTGCAATATATGATTATCTTCAAACTATGAAAACATTTCTACTATTAGGGTATATAATTTTATAAATAATAATGGTCTATAGAAAAATGCTGCATTTTCATTGGATTCCCGACGGTTTTCTCTTGGTGTGCCGGTATTCTCCACCAATAAAACTGACTGCCACGGTATAACTGAAATATTGTAGAAACTGGCGTTAAACATCATAAAGCTAAACCATCGGATGCCCGGCCGTGTACAACATGCTATGTATAAGGCTGGAACCGTAAATCTATATCATATGATTAAAATGTTATTCACTTGCCAGTTTTAGCATTGGATTTCTATTCTATTATGGCTTACCAGGTCATATCCTTGTGCTGGTTGGTTGAATAAGCATGTTCTTCCTGAAAAAAACTTATAATGCATTTGAAATGTCATCGCTAAGAATTAATGGATGTTGACATTTTAATTGTATTCTACAATACGAAACTGACTTTCCCTAATGTTTAAAATGACATGATAAAGCTATGTACCATAATAATATAATAGTTATTCCGGTGCTAGACAGGATATATAATGCCACATTCCTGACTTCTGATATATATAGCCTGTCTATAACCTGAATTACATATATTATACCGTTATTCTTGATGTATTCTTATTGTTTTTGGTGGTTATTTTTTTTATAACTGCAGTTTGTAAGGGATAGTCCATACAAACAAGTTTAGGTGGTTTTTTTTTTCAGAAAAACTTAAGTTTGCCTTGAGAGTAGAAATAAAAGCATGGAAACTGTTATTTGGAAAAGAGTTGAATAACAAATTCAAAAACAAGATGGAAGAAGTATTAGACTTTGTTGATGAATACAGCACAAAGTTGGCTCGGCCGATCAAGGATCTTCAGGATGTCAGAGAGTCTATGTCTGCTCTAGCAGATATAAGAAATAACCAGATACATTTAGACATGTCACTAGGCCCTATCGAGGTAAGAGAATGTTTTTTCTAGCATACAGATGACTAATCAGATAGATATAATTGTACTAGTAAGTCTTAATGAAGTCAGATTAATTTTTAGCTCACAGGGTCATGTGAAGTTTTGTCATCAATTTTCGTTCATCTTCATCATTGGTGTTTTTTCACATTTTGATCTTTTCAATACCTCTTCATAAATTGAAACCAAACTTGGTTGGAATATTTAGTGGATGGTCCTCTACAACAGTTTTGTTTCTGTTTTAATCAGAAATCTAAGATAGTTGCTAATGTAGAGGGAAAAAGGCTCTTAGATGTTATTTATGTTCATATCAGTATACATGGAGATTTTAGTACACCTGAGGCAAAGGGTTTACAGGGGTACCGAAGGATGTTAAAATCTCCATGTTTACTTTAATATGAGCATAGATGACAAATTTATCCCTGATCTTAGTCTAAATCAGATTAAAGAATTCAATTGAAACAATTGTATAATGTAAAAGTAACTTTTTTATTCATCAATAAAAATTTGTTTGAGATTTAAGATATTTTGATACTCTTTGCAAAGTGTACTACCTCTACAACTATCCAAATACAAGACAATTTACCCTTATAACACATGAGAAATCAGACCAATTCTAAAGTGCATACTGTAAATTCAGAAATTATTGCATGCATTTATTATTGTGATTCCTCAACCGCTGGCAAAAATGTGAGGTTTAATTATTGCGACGCGCCAAGATAGAGAAGAAAAAAGATTGATGTAAATTTTTATCTCAACCTGCGTTTTCGTTTTCGTATTTGTATGTCGTTAATCCCCTTGTAAGCCACGTGTCATGTTTACCTTTAATTAAAGTGAATACACATATTCCTTTGTACACACATTTTTCACGTGATTGAGAATCTAGAAAGCTTTCCACATGTTGGAAATGTATTATCGATCAAAGCGTGCATGTGGGGATCTAGAAACTTTTGTAACAGGTGAACTTTAGTCACGTGCCGAGTCGACAGTAATTGAACATCCGAAGGCTTAGGGCTTGGCTTGGGTGATATAAAGGTTAATGAAATTTCAAAGAAAGATCAATTGAAGTGTACAAAATAAATAAGTAAACAAAAACGGCAGTATATAAGAATTATGGCTTGTATGAATCTTTTATCGGAACAAGCTCACTTTAACAAACAAATGTTAGTCGGCTTTTTTTCAAAGTGATATTTTAAAATAAAATATTGCTCAATTAACTATATGGTAATTAGAAATTAAAAAAATGACATAAATAGATGAATTTTTGGGGGAGCAATCATTAACGTTTACATGTCTATGTGGAAGTTTGTCACTTAAGAAACGCACTCCAGATGACATTGTCTTATGTCTACCAGACCCTGCAAAAGCTACAAGTAACGAAGCTGCTGATAAAATGAAAGCTGCTAATACCGAGATCGTCAACGCCCTTGCCACCGACAAAACGACCATGACCACCAAACGTGGGGTTAAAAGAAAAGCCACCAATAACCACTACACACCTGAGATCCGTGCCAAAATATAATAAAATAAAATAAAAATCGGACATTTATTAACACAGTTTTAAAATAATTAGATCGATGAGAAACTAAAATATTTTTGATCTACCCTTACGACGAAAAAACATTGAATGAAACTGACAAGTCATTATTTTGAAAAACATTGAAACACAGATGTTTAAATACACACTTTATTTGTGTCCCTCGACATATCTACACAGGAAATTGTAATCAAAACAATCAATAAACATGTACACGCTTCACCGCTTCCTTGGTGTCAATAATCTATAACATGCACCTGTCGATCTTACCTGTGTAAGGAAAGGGAGATAATCAAAAAGAAACTGGTCAAGAGAATGAACATTAATTAAAAAATGTGAGGTTTAATTATTGCGATCGCTGACCATTCGCATTTTTCGCATTAATAAAAACATCGCATTCATTTCTGAATTTACATTATTTTAAAAAAATATTGTGTTTTTTAGGAATCATATGCCATGCTGAATGACTTTGAAGTAACAATTTCTAAGGAAGAAAATGACAGAGTGGATTCAATTAGATATTCATTCCAGAAACTAATGAGAAGTGCAGTAAGTCTATTTTCAGGATTAACAATGTATATAAAGCTTTCTCATATAACCTGAAAAAAGAAAAAAAAAGCCTTAAATAGAGTGTGAATATAGCTATTTCAAGCTGAGGTCACAATTCTGAATACGTAGCTCTGTGGTCACAAAATAAAGACAAAAAGAGGCATGGTTATCTCACTCGTCAAATTTGTACATTTGAATTTTTTTTTATATAAAGTTGAACTTTATTGTGTTAAAGTTGAAGGGGTCAATATTTTACTTCAAAATACCAGTTTCGTATTCTCAATCCAAATTTTTCCGATCTGAACATTAAATACTGGATATTGTGTTTTGATTGGTTGTTTCTTCAGCACTAGTATCAAACTTGTACTCTAAAAATTGAAGATTGTAACCCCAGAATATTTGATAGATTAAGATCAAATCTAATATGTACCAACTTCTTATTGCAAGCTATCCAAGGAAATGAGTTATCCAAGTTTGAGATAACAAGGTTGGACTGTATAACAGATATATGACATTGCATTTCCCTTCATGTTTATTTTTTTTTCTCTTTTCCCATGAGCTTGTCTGCTATGTTTCTTGAAGATAAGTTACCAAGTCATATATGTGATCATAATTACCATGGAAACCAAAAACAAACATAAAAATTCCCACAAACTTTTCTGTCCAATTTCTTGGAGATTTGTGATGAGTTTAATTGTGAGAAACTAAATTTCCCATCAGCTATGAAAAGCTGAAATGCAATAGACAACTTGAGACTGGTGTACACATCAGATGTAAAAATTTGAGTAGACTTTAGGTCTAACTCGAAATTTGTCAGTATATGGAGGACCATCCTGATTACTGTTAACTTACTGGCTGCAGTCTTTAGTCCAGTGGCTATTTTAACAGAATGATTTTGAAAAGATATTATATGTGTATTAGTTTTTCAAAATATTTTCATGAATTGGTTACAAAAATAGATTCTTCATCAAACAAATTAGAACAGTGGGTATTCTTTGTGGGATATAGCTCACATTAACTAAAACTTTTAAATGTAAAAGACGAATGAGAATTTTCTTTACTCCTATGTATATCAATCTGTTTATGACAATTCCTGTAACATTTGTTCTCGAAACAACACCATAACACTTGTGAAATACCAAACTATTATAAACTGGTTTTTTTTCTTTGTAGAATCGTGTCCAAGATGAATTGGTTACAGTACAGCCAGGATTTAAGAGTGAACTTCTTACTTCTGTTGAAACTTTCCATAAAGATGCTGGCGATTTTGCTTCGGGTTATGATACTGTAAATATGTTGTATTTGTATCCTGCAATTGTATTATGTAATGTGAACTCAATTATGCCCATTTTATTGTATTGTTGGTTTGTTCACTCATCTGAAGTACCATTCATTTGATATTTACACATCTTGAACAGGGAAAACAATGAGGAGGAGGAAAAAGTCAATTGATTTTGGTGTCAAATAATAGATTTAACACCCTTCTGAAGAAAAAAAAATCTATGCCAATGGGTGTCATATATGCCAGTATTGTCTACATTTTATACCAGTATAGCAATGTTTTTCATAATATTCTATAGTAATGAATGTCTATTTATGCATGTGTGTTATTACTACAGGTAATGTATAGAACTGGTTGTTGCTAAATATTGTCTTTGTTTCAGTTTAAGTAGACAGGCTTTTATTTCAGATTAAACTTAAGTAGTTTTATTGTGTTTGATAATAAAATATTGCAAATGGCATATTTAGATTTTGTTAATTTTGGTTTGTTTCAAGTAAAATGTATAACAAAGGGAAATAACTCATTTTTTATATCAACTTACGAAGTTGAAAAATACGATGTCAAACTTTTGTTTTCCTTTGCCACTTTCTTTCAAACGTCTTTCCTGGGAAAGCATTGTGAATGATATGAATTTCAAAGTTCAATTTTTTATAATTACCGTGAAATCTAATAAAAAAAATCTATCGATATACGTACACGTGTTCTGTACTGAAAAAATTTGGTAATGCATGGCAAAATTAGGATTCAGAACATGTCTAGGTTAAAAAAAAAAAAAAAAGCTCTTTGATTACACCCCCTACCAACAGAAATCGAGTTTTGGTTACTCCCCCCAACCAATAATTTTACATTCATATTTTTCCTACCACCAATAGAAAAATAAATCAATGGCGTTCCGCCCCCTGATGGGAAATTTAAATGGAATAGCCCTGACCTATTTGAAGTATTGTAAACATTATTTAACTGACAGCTATTGAGGTTTTACAATGTAAAATGATATATATTATACAATTATTGACTTTTAATGAGGTCTACTCATGATTATACGGGCCTGATCAATGATTGATTGACCGAGGCCAACGGTCGAGGTTAATCAATAATTGACCAGGTCCGTATACTCATGAGTAGACTGAAATTAAAAGTCAATAACTGCTTTATTAAATAATAAGGAATTGTTCAAACTTAATAATTGTTTTATCATTTTTCAATATTATTATTTAAATATTAAAATTTTGAAATTTTATGAAAACTTTGACATTTTTTAAACTTTTTGAAAATTTTATCATTTAGAAATTTATTGAAAATTTTGAAATCTTATGAAATTTTTGAAATTTTATGAATGAGTAAGATGCAATTTGATTGGTCGACACAACTTGACATTTTGGCTTTGGTTGGTCGGTGGGCAAGCCCGAATATACGTCACCCGAGATGTACTCGCTGCACGCGAGGTGTACTTACTCTGAGGTAGAGTTGAGAAAATGCTGTTTAGGCCAATCAGAAAAAAGCAAAATTCCTTATCATTTAATAATTTTATATATTGATTTAGGAAGGACCCATGTGTGAAGGAATATCACCAGATGAAGCAAATGATAGACTTCAAGTTTTCCAGGTTGGTATACATAATTTTCTAAAGTTAACAAAGTTACTTGTATAATAGGCAAGATTTTTGGATGGCCAAAGAGTAATGATATGAACCATCGTGTTGATGTATTTGTTTCATTTTGTTTATGTTGCAAAAGTAATTATGACCATATGTGCACTGGTAATTGATATACTTTAATATATCATGTGCTATGTGAACTATTTAGCAAATGCATTTATGTAGTCTGTGACAAAATTGATGAACATGTTAGCATTTTTTAACTCGCAATGACCCATTGTGATCTATTACAATCATTTCACATCCTTCGTCATAGTCTGTCTTCTGTAAAGTTTGATCTTCTATTAAGCCACTTTGTTTCGTGAACCCCAAACTTGGCAGGAATTTTAATTGGTTGAACATTGACTAAATTTGTGAATTATATCAAATGATTTCTGACAGGCAAATTTTTCTTTTTTGTTGAAAAACAGGGATTTTGAGAATTTGTCTCATTTACCAGTAATTTGAGTAAAAATGATTTGATCTCAAAATCTTTTTGATGAATGCTGCAAATATGAATACCTTTAGTTGTTTTCTGGGGGATATTTGAACTCTATGAGAAGTATATGTTCTACTAAAAAACTTTTTTTAAATTTTATTTTATGATATTTATTATCTTGCTTTTGTAGAGTCAGTTTGATGAGTTGTACAACAAGTATGGTATATACTCGGCTGGAGAACAGTTATTTGGTTTACCTGTGACAGATTACCCTACTCTGATGAGGATCAAGAAGGAATTGGGGTTATTACAGAAATTGTATGGACTTTATAGTAACGTCATGACAGTCATCAATGGCTATTTTGATATTCTCTGGACAGAAGTAGATATAGAAAAAATCAACACTGAACTTGGTGATCTACAAAACAGGTAATTTATTTTGATGTGCCAGGTGTAACTTTTTTGTAAATCTATATACATGGCATTGATATTTACATTTAGTAGATACAGTGATTGGGATTACCACGCGCCCCGCGCCATAGTCGCATTACCCGACGAAATGGCGCATTTCCACATAAAAACTCTGCGTCATATGCGTGCATTCGTTTTCTGATGAAGTCAGACGTACATACAGCCGAACCGTTCTGTCAAGACTGCACAGACATAGTCCCATTGAAAAAAATTTAATCCCAATCACTGTATCTAATTTATAATTTAGTTTTTATTTCAAAATGATCTGTGAGAGTTCAACAGCGATATCTGGTACCTTGTGTACATACAATTTTATACCTTTACATACGGAATTCAGGCTTAAATAAATCGTAAACCAGTTTCAAAAACTAATATATATGATAACCGGAAAGTACAACAACGAGCAACAACGGACTTGTAACACTTTCCCGGCGGGAAGTATCGGATACCAATCAGTATGTCACTTTCCCGTGTTTTTTTTACTTTTCCCGGGAAACGGGAAATGGGAATTTTCATGCTTTGCACAGTGTTTATCATGCATATCAGATGGATATTTTTGTCTAGATCAAAGTTTAAGCCAAGAATTAAAAAAAAGTGTTAAGTTCAAGCTCGTATGTCCTTCATCATATTTATTCAAACAGAAGGGTGTGAGTTGTCAGATAGTTTATATATCTCCTCCACCCATGTATTAAAGTTTGTTAAATGTTTTTATTCTACATTATTTTTCACACTGGATTTTGGCGCATAGTTCTGTCATTATCATATCAAAAATGTCCCATTGACAAGGAAGGAAAGGGGGCCATAGTCCCATTGAAATTTTTTTAATCCCAATCACTGTAGATACATGTATATAAATGTGTTGATTGAAATATACAATATGTAAATGTAATGTAATGACTATATCGATATGTACTGATTTTGAGTTTCTTTTTTTGAATTTATAGATAATAAACATGGGAAATGCTAAATAACAAACTATAAATCATGAGCAACAGTTAAGAAAATGTAAAAAGCAGAAACAAATTTCAGTTTTTTTACACCTGGGGAACTTACTTGATAGTCATAATCTATACATATTTAAAGACTTTTTCGGTTTTAAACTAGTCTCTAAATAGATGAATATTAGAAATGTTTAATGCATATCCAGTAGTGATGGGAATCGGTAACATTTTGTGACAATTAATATATACTAAGGCCATGCAAAGTTAATTACTTGGTTCTCGGGCCCTTTGTTGTCAAAATTGATGAGGGAGGGCGGCATTTTTTTTTATCCTTTTACTGCTGTAAAAAGTGATGAGGGAGGCATTTTTTCTTCTTTTTTTTTTGTGAAAAATATGGCAATGTATAAATCTTTTGTCTAAATGTCAAACGGAAACACGTTTTTTATTTATTCATTGTCATAACGATGCTTTAAATCTCATTTAAGCATGATGCGTTTTAAAGCGTTTCACCGACCACGCGATATAAGAGAAAAACGGATGCGGTTGTTTTTTCCATACGGACAGCGCTACCGCATTTAAACATTTTTTTTTACTATTTTTGCAAAAAAAATCGGCAATCCGGCGACGAATTTCCACATGCGGGCGGGCCTGAGAACCAAGAAATTAACTTTGTATGGCCTAAGGGCTGTTCCATTTAAATATACCTGGGAGGGGGGAACGCCTTTTATTTCAGACCCCCCACCAATAAAAATATTTCCATCCACCAGCACCAGAATTTACTTCAATAAATACCCCACTACCACCAGAAAAAAAAAAGTTTCCTTTATAGAAACACCCAATGTTAATCTCAACGAGGTTAAGAGCCTCGCACTAATGATATACCAATATACAGCGTGTGAATCTCTACCTTAAGCTTTGCATATAAATGTGCCTCTTGTATTTTACTATAGCTAGCTATAATTTTAATTTCAAATATAGGTAATAATGACTGAAGACCTATTTTTTCCAGCCACATGGCAACAGAAACGGAGTTTGCCATCTTTAAGGGTAGATAACTCTACTTCCGGGAAGATAACTCACTACTGTTTTAGAGCAAATTCTGGCAAAATGACATGATCTCTTAAGACAACAAAACGGATATATCTTTTTATTTCTGTGAAAAGCCAGCGAGTTTAAGGCAAAGGGAAGTCAAGATAAATTACCCTCCCCCATCCACTGAATTTTCTAGTCTTTGGATCCCTCAACAGTATTTATTTTCAAGAGACCCCCACCCAACATAAAAAAGTATGGCTTCACCCCCACAACCAACAGAAAAATTTAAAAAAATGGCGTTCCTCCCCTCCCAGGTAGACTTAAATGGAACAGCCCTAAATGTATTTACTGACTATAAATACTCAGTTTTTATTTCAAGAGTATGATGGACAAAACTAAAGATTTGAATAAAATCGTATTGTATATTTACAAACTACAATTTTCCCATTTGTAAAAAATTTCTTAGAACAATGTGTAATAAAATGAACTATTCCAGGCAGTAGATAAATAATAGACTAGTCCAAATATGCGTATTGACTGATTGTCAGAAGTATGCTGGTATAAAACTGCAAGACACTAGGAATCCGAATCAACCACAATGTTTAAGAATTGATCATCGGATCGTACAATGACGTCTGACTGATTAATCGATGTTTCCGATGATCGGTGCCCCACTAATATCCAGTTAGTCAGAGAATATAATTTTTGTTTGTTTTTCTAGATCTTTCATTTTTAGTATTAAATTTTCTTAGATGCCGAAGACTCCCCAAAGCTTTAAAAGACTGGCAAGCTTTTATAGACTTGAAGAAAAAGATAGATGACTTCAGTGAGTCTTGTCCTTTGCTAGAATTGATGGCTAATAAAGCAATGAAAGAGAGACATTGGGATAGGATGGCTGCACTTACTGGTCATACCTTTGATCTAGATTCTGAAAACTTCATGTTAAGAGATATCATGAAAGCTCCACTACTCAAATATAAGGAAGATATTGAGGTATGTAAAGACAACATTTCATGAAAATACACATGTAAAAAAAAATTGAATAAATGACATGCTATTGTTATGACAGTTTTCGTATATGGTGTAGCTTGAACCCTTTATCTGCAGATCACATTTTCAAAATGTCCTGCTTTTTTTGTGTCTTCCATTTTGCTCCTTTTTGTAGTTTTCTATGTCATGTTTGTCTTCGTTGCACAATGTTGCCTGTGTCTCTGGATTGTCTATTCTTGATTTTCCCTTGAGGTTTCTCTAATGTTTATTTTCTGTAGTGATGATTGTATTTAAACATATCTTATACAGTAACCACTTTGAAACAAATTATTTGAGTGGCAAATCAATATTTAATTATGTTTCTTCTGACAAATTTGTTGTCTTTAATTTCAGAATTTTAGTTATATATATCTTGCTTAGATATAGCAAGGTCAATATCAATTTGGTATTGTATTGAAAAGATTAAAGCTCTTATTATATTGATGACCAATGCAGATTGTGTAGCTTTTTAGCTCACCTGGACCAAAGTAACAAAAATGGTCCATGGATCAATATAAACTGAGGAATTTTTTAAGAGGACCAGACAAACGTCATTATTGTAAAGTTTGGTGCATTTGTAGTAGTTAAGACAATATTTTTAAGAGTAGAATAGTTATTTGTATATTGTCCAATCAGAAACAAGAATTGCCTTTTTAGTCATATTTTTTGTCTGATCAAAATAAAATAAGGAAATTTAGTTACAATTTGAATGACAAAAATAGGTAACAGTAATTTAAAGAGGGAATCATTGAAAATTTGAATTTTCACTTGCTTATTATATGTACTAACTGTAACTACTGTCTGTAGGTGTCTAAGTAATAATAAAATTGTTCACACCACGATATAGCTGAAATATTGCTATTTAAAGTTGATGTTAAAACACTAACCAATCAATCAATCAAAGTATTGTTAACAGTCAGGTAGTAATATTAGGATAAAATCAATTTACCGATCTGTTTATAACAATTTTCTTATAATTAATTATTTTGCAATTAAAATAGGAATAAGAATGGACATTTCTTTTATTCATTTCTTTTGTAGTATTTTAAAAATGACCGTGATCGCTTCATAAAGAAATAAGCATTTTACCAGCAAGTATCTGATTACTGATTATTTATTTATTGCAAATAACTTATTGGAAGGTAATAAGAATTTGTAACCTGTAATACCCAATATAATTGTTTACCTGTGTACAATTGAAAACTTGAGAAAATTATATTCTGAGACGGAGAGTAAAAATAACGTAATTCATGCCTAAATCATATATTAAATTGATATTCTTTCATTTATTTTTCATTGGAAACTATCATGAATATTTTGTAGGATGTATGTATCTCAGCGGTAAAAGAAAAAGACATTGAAGCCAAGTTGGCTATGGTTATAAGTGATTGGAATGGACGTATATTGTCATTTTCTAACTTTAAAGCAAGAGGAGAATTGTTATTGCAGGGAGGTGAAGCTGCAGAGATAATCACATTCCTGGAAGACAGTTTGATGGTTCTCAGTTCTCTCTTGAGTAACAGGTATACATGAAACTTGTCTTGTGAGACCAACTCTCATGCCACCCAAATATGGTCTTTCAAGACAGGTGGCCTATCAAAAGTTTTTTTTTATATAAAAATGATTTGTGCCATTTTGACAACTTTCTGATTTCTTTATCTGTTTATCTGATATATCCAATATAGATTTCTTCCCTTTAAAATATAATAAATGGTTTGACGTTTTGAAAGAATATATGATTATCCAGAATATTCTATTATACAATATTTGATTAAGTAGAGTTGCAAAACTGTTAAATTGGTGGAGCAATTGCGATACGGGAATGGCAAATTAGGCAATATAAATGCTTCTATAGCATGACCAATCTGGTTAATTGATTTGGCAATGGTATAAGGTGCTAGTCGTGGCACAGTAACAAGGTAAGCAAGCAAGTTGATAAGGAAAGGAAATTCAAAGTTTAGAGTTAGATTTGATGGTAAATTTAATCGAGATTTTAGCTTATAATTTGTGAATTTATAAATGAGTTTTATTAAAATCTACTGGCAATATTAGAAAACATATTTGAATTAACATTTCAGATATAATGCCCCATTTAAGAAAACAATCCAAGACTGGGTAGCTAAATTATCCAATACAACAGACATATTAGAAAACTGGTTGGTTGTACAGAATCTGTGGGTCTATCTAGAAGCTGTATTTGTTGGTGGTGACATAGCTAAACAGTTGCCACAGGTATAATGAAATAAAATAATGTGAATGTTTGACGTAGCTAATAAGATATACATTTTCTCCAGTATGTTCCATTGTAAATTAGAACATCACATTTTTGTTTTATTCTAAATTACTTCTATCCACTTTATACCAATTTTTGAGGTTTCTGTTCAATAACTTTAGTTCCCTTAAAGCAAATCATTTGCAATTGATAAGCAGAGGCAGGAATTATAAAAGAAGAGCCGAGTTCAATTTTGGACTTTTTCTGTTCTGGAGTTGTTTGTTCCCTTTTATTTAACAAACAAAACCAATTTCTATGGTTACCACTCAATAAAAGTAAGTTCCCCTTATCATTTTAAATTTGTTAAGCAATATTTTTACCACAATTCATGGATTAAGTTCAAATTTAGTTACTATTCCTTTTTTTGGTTCCTGAGTTATGCCCCTAAATTAAAAAATGGTAAATTTGTGGCTTTTTGCTCTAACTTATTATCTGTAGGCCAAATGTTTTGAAATTTTTACATTCTTAGAATGGTACCATATATAATGTCCCTTATTTAATTGAAAAATTAAAAGTTTGATGTTTTTGTGCTTTAACTTCAGTTTCCCTGTTTTGAAATTTTTTAACTATTGTTGTTCAAAATGCACACGAGTAGTTTTATTTTCGGTATTATGCATTGTATAGTTTCTGAGTTATGCCCCTATTTACTTTAGCTAAAAGCAGGGGACATTTGTTGCCTACGGACACATTCTTCTATTTTTGTTAATTTAAAAATGTTTATCATTACCGTATATAAATTAATTTGATGTGTTTCAGAGATTTTGATTGGTTTGAATTTTTTATCCATCATGTCATAGAAATTTTTTTTAACCGGAAGTCACATGTTGGGGTCTCAATTGGGAATTTTTTTTATTTTAATTCTTTTTAAGCAATTATTATCCGTCAAAATATTTTTAGGACAAGAAAAAAAATTAATTAGGAATTAATTTATAAGGATTGAACACAATTTTTTGTTCGGTTCATTCGAAATAAACTAAAAAAAATGTGGTACACACCCTTGCGTAACCCGCGAAAAAAAATTGAGATCAATCCTTAAATGAAATAAAAAGTAAAGTAATAACATTTTTTAGTTAGAAACATTTCTAATCGTTTAAAAAATATATTAACAGTTATAATGAGAAAGCTTTTATTGACTTTGTAGGAAGCCAAAAGATTTCAAAACATTGATAAATCTTGGGTGAAGATTATGCAGAGAGCACATGAAGTAACCAATGTAGTTCAATGTTGTGTTGGAGATGAAACACTAGGTCAACTGTTACCACATCTCTTAGAACAGTTAGAGTTGTGTCAGAAATCATTGACAGGGTAATGTTGAAATTACAGGCAAATTTGAAGTAAAACAGTTTATTTAGAATTTCAATAGTAATTTAGCAGTGAACCAACACAAAACAGCAGAAAAATTATATGATAATAAAATGTCAGTCAGAATTCTGGTGACATGTATGCAAAACATTGTCAGTCATCTTTGTGCTGGAACATACCGTATTTTACGGACTATAGGTCGATGGGGACGATAGGTCGAATTGCTGCTTTTCGGCTAAATTTTTTGGGGAATACTAAGATAGGTCGAACGTGTTTTTTTGTTTTTGTTTTTGTTTTTTTTTTTTTTT
>MJUT01030054.1:537961-558666 GCA_002080005.1 Gigantidas platifrons | reverse complement strand
ACGAGTCCGGTTTATAAACCCAGACATCGACGACATTCAAATCAGGCCATCTGTGGGTGTCACAATAGATGGTAAACGGATGTTCATACAATAAAATAATTAAGCTGTCAAAACAATGTATCACCTTGTGCAGTTTTATTGACACACCTTTAAACTGTGTTCAATTATTAGTACACAATTTATGTGATTGTCTCGGTCCAGTAAATTTTCAATCAGCTGATCAGGATAAGTGCCGACAGAGGTTCACCTGTGTTGATTATCTCATGGTGATTATTTTATTTGTTCTTAATTGACCAATTCAAATGTAGAACATTATAGTTTAACGAAATCGATAATTATTTTCCAGTACATTTAGTATTATGAGATATAATATTGCAACCGCCATGTTTTACTACAACCTCGTGCGCATGCTTGTGTTCGGTACCCCTCGTGTTTAATGGAAAGCTATAGGCCTATAGCTATATTTAGATATTTTGTGATAATAATTTTATAAACGATCCACCCTGTGATTTTTTTTTCAACAACATACATTTTTTATAGTATACATTTGTATAATTTTTTATTATACAATACAATATTGAACTGATTTTCGTTAACACTTCATTTTTCGATCATTGAATATTGATTATTATTATTTTCGGATGTTGAACATTTGATTCCCGGAATTGCACCCCCTGTTAGTGTTAGTATATTTTTATTGCTTTAATTAAAAAAAAATAACACCAAGAACATCGATAATTTCAGTCTTCTTATTCATGAAAAAATCTACAGCAAAATAAAGGTATACTGTCAACAAAATCGTCATTTTTATCGAGATTTTTTTTTAGGGATTCCAGATTTTTCAACTTCATCCTTGTATAGGTCGAAGCCAGCATGTTGAGGAAAAAAAATATCGACCTATCGTCTGTAAAATACGGTACTTATTATCCCCCCGCTATAACGGTGAGGGAATATAGTAATAGCGTCCGTCTGTCTGAATAATTTTTTGCGTGTGGATTGTAAATATCATTGTCTTGGATGGGTTCTTACGTGGAAATATTTGAAGCAAAGGTTTTGGGGGAAAATCTTAATTTTTGGTTGAAAAATCAACAATTTTGAGAATTGAGTCTTGTTTACACGATAACTTGAGTAAATATGGATAGATTTTAATAATTTTTTGCATGTGGCTTGTAATTATCATTATCTTGGATGGTTTCTAACATAGAAATATTTGAAGCAAGTGTTTTGGGGGAAAATGTTAGTTTTTGGTTAGAAATCACCAATTTTGAGAATTGTGTCTTGTTTATGTGATAACTTTAGTAAACATGGATAGATTTGAATAATCTTTGCATGTGGCTTGTAAGTATGTTATAGATAAAGACTGCAAGGCTGCTTTCTATAAATATATAAAACTAAATATTATGCAAGTGCAGGGGGATACGTCGCGCATTCATGCGCTAGGCGGTTCTTTTATTTTCTTTGCAATAACTTTATTTGTAATAACAAAAAGGGAAAATATGTTTAACAGATGGATATATATTTTCAGATATTTAGAAAAGAAAAGACTGGTGTTTCCAAGGTTCTTTTTCATATCTGATCCTGCTTTGTTGGAAATTCTTGGACAAGCTAGTGACTCACACACCATACAAGTAAGCCTTTTATATTCCCTATCATGTTAATCCATGTGACGTACAGTTTTCTGTCCATAGGCAGTCATGTGATAACTTCAATTTATTCTTAAATATTTACACATTATTTCAAATAACTAGAGCAAGGTTGCGTTAATTTGGTTTCTTTTCGGCAATAAGTTTATTATGGTTTTAAATTTATCTGGTGATGGTTGCTGTCATCAGATGGCGTCTGTTGTCTGGAGCTTTGATTAATGATCATTTAATGTACACAGGTTGCATTTTCTGTGCTGTTCGCAAATTTGAGATGGCTGTCAATATCGACATAATTAAGATATTTAGATTATTTTTGAAGGTACCTTATGTGAACAGGTATCAATACCTGTATATGTGTTTTATACATTTAGTCATTTTATGTCAGGTAAGCAGACACTTGATCTTGAAAGGCTTTGGTTTATTTCAGTCTCATCTTCTTGGAATCTTTGAAAATGTGAATGAGGTAGAGTTCCACGTGAAAGATTATGATAGAATGATTGCAGTATTGTCCAGAGAAAATGAAAGGATTGCGGTAAGATTTTAAAAATAATTTAATAATTTTTATATGATCGTAAAGATCTTGCATTTTACAACCAATTGATTTCATATTTATGCACAACTGTTAGGGAAATGTTAAAGATACGCATGTGACTTTTCGATATTAATAATCAAATTTTTACAGGAATTGAAACTATTTAAACAGCAATATTTATAGTAAACATTATCTATTATCTATTGAACTACTCTTACATTTTACAACCAAACGATTTCAAACCTATACACAGTGCTGTTAAGGATATTTTGAAGGTATGTTGGCTCACTTTTTTTTCAAATAATGGAAAACAACATTCTGTCATTTTGAAGCATACAATGATTATATGACATCATCTTTTTGGACTTCTAATATCATCATTGTTAAATGTGGCCACATTGTTACCTGCATTGTGTCCTCGCTGCAGATTTGATTTATGAACAATATAATGATGTTAGTGCAATTATCACTTATTTGCTCGGTACTGTATGGGTTTTGCTGTAATGACAAGCAAAAACTTTTGTAATAATGTTTGAAAATGTAACCCTTCCAACTGAACCTGACTCTTGACGGAGACTTGAACTGTAATACTTCTGTTGAAATCTGGTACTGCTACCACTGGTCTTTGATGCCTTCATTATCAGATAATAAAGAATGCCTTTATCTCTCTTTTTTCCCCAAAAAATTGCACTAAGGTTGCCTTTAAGCATACAAACACTCATATTTGTGAAATATTAATTGCAGAGTGCAAAAAAAGATACACACTTTGTCAACTAAAGCCAAGAACAAATAATTATTTTCTGGAAAGTGTAATGTCAAGAAAAAAAATGATTGCTGTAAAACATCTCTTTCTTGTGATTACACTGGAAGGTAGGGTCAGTCCTGCCCATCTTGAATTAAAAGGTCATCTTTTTCTTGTTTATTAAAAAAATTTCATATGAATTGAACCTCTTGAGAGGTCACCTGTCTTAAAAAATGACTTTCTGTTTGTTTTGAAGTTGACCTCTTAATGCAGGTTTGATTGTATTATGAACACATCTGTATTTGTACATTGTAAGCTAAAACAAACTATAAATGGGCTTCATGTTGAGGGAAGATGAGTTGTTGCTCAGTTTATACATTTTCTGAAAAAACCTAGAAAAGTGGTGTTGATAATGTGTGTATGCAATGCAACATTCAAGCCACCATCTGGAGGGGTCAAAATCAGAATGTTTTTTTAACAAGAAAGAGTTCAAATTAAATAAAGATAATTTTTTGTGTATCTTCAGTTGGAAAAAGAGATTCAGGCAAAAGGAAATGTTGAGAGTTGGTTGGGAGAACTCCTTCTTGAACAACAAAAATCATTACATGGTGTCATCAGGGATGCCTTTATAGAAATCAACACAGAAGGATTTGAATTTTTAAACTTTGTTAATGGTTACCCAGCACAAGTAAGTATTAACTAAACATGGGGATTTTTACTTCAAGTATTTATCTCACTATGCCAATGAACCTTTGCCACAACTAAGTGAACATGTTGATTATATTACTTAATATATTTCATTTTTGTCCCCCGCCTCCCAAGCGGAGCTGGGGATATAGAAATACCGGGCGTCCGTCCGTCCGGATATATTGTAAGCGCTCTCAGATTTGTATTTGTTGACCAATTGATTTCAAACATACACAGACATTATATTAAGAATCTCTAGCTTAAGTTCGAAACTGGGCAAAATTCGAAAAAAAAAAATCTTGTAAAATCATGTTTTTTTTATAGAAAAAGTACATATTTTGAGAATTACATTGTAAGTGCTCTCAGATTTGTATTTGTTGACCAATTGATTTCAAACTTACACACAGGCATTATATTAAGAATCTCTAGCTCGAGTTCGAAACTGGGCAAAATTCGAAAATAAAATTCTTGTAAAATCATGTTGTTTTATAGAAAAAGTACATATTTGAAAATTACACATTTCTCTGAAACTACAAAAGATAGGAACTTAATATTTGGTATGGGTGGAGATGCCAATGTGAAGTTGAGGATGCAACATTCCCCCCTCCCCCTAGTTCAGCCCCACCCCTCTGGGGAATCTATAAAAAAATGTGACCGAAATCCCCACCCTAAACCATATATATTTATGATCAGGGTGACTAGGCAAATCAAATGCCTTATATCTCAGGCCCCAGGGGTCATACCCCACCCCCTACCTGGAGTGAACTTTTTAATGGTTGAGATCCCCACCCCTAAGCCATATATATTTATGATCAGGGTGACTAGGCAAATTAAATGCCTTATATCTTGGGCCCTGGGGGTCATATCCCACCCCCTACCTGAAGTGAACTTTTTTATGGTTGAGATCCCCACCCCTAAACTATATATATTTATGATCAGGGTGACTAGGCAAATTAAATGCCTTATAGCTAAGGTCTCCAGTGGTCATACCCCACCCCCTACCTGAAGTGAACTTTTTAATGGTTGAGATCCCCACCCCTAAGCCATATATATTTATGATCATGGTGAATAGACTAATTAAATGCCCAAAGATTTTGACTTGCAACTCTGCTGTTGCATCTCGGATGCTTTCTCGATTTTATAAATATATCACATGGATAACATTACACTCACATTACACCTCTTTCTATTGCGGCAGGGGACACATGGCTACATGTTGCAATCTTGTTTACTCTAATAATTCTGTCAAAGGAAAAAGAACCAAACTTGACAGTCATGTGGATAGCAGAAATTTTTGTTTGTTTGTTGAAATTTGTATTTTCATTTTTCAATATGATATGGCTTAAGATCGAAATTAGATAAGAACATTGTGCTCAAAAGGCAGAAAATATTTGCCATGTGGGCGACTAGGCTGGTGCATTTAAGGGACCCACAGAATGGCGAGTGAACATGTGCCTATACAAGATAAATGTTAGAATTTAATACCAAGATCACTGGTATACATAGTCTACATCACATGTAAATATTCCTAAACAATGTGAAGCCAGATATTAATTTTTTTTTTTTTTAGGTTGGACTTTTAGGAATCCAGATGATTTGGACTAGAGATGCTGAGATTGCATTACAACAAGCCATAGGAGATAGGAAAATAATGCATACAACCAACCAAAGATTTCTTGATATGTTAAATAAACTGATAGACCAGACAACCCATGATCTTACCAAGTTTGAGAGAATTAAGTTTGAGACACTTGTTACAATTCATGTACATCAGAGGGATATATTTAATGACTTGGTAAGTTTATTGGAGAAGGAAAGCAAATTCAGTAAATAATATGTGTATATTGATGGCTGATAAAAAGAAAATGAAAACATGTAGGCTGAAATGTTCCTGTTATGGTCCTAAACCAGTAGTGTTAATTTTCATTGTGATCGCTCATTTGGTATGACTAACAATTTCTCTGATTGGCTGAGATATTCTCTGACTTCTTATCCAATATTAACAGTCTTTGCGGTAACCCACTTGCCTGGAGCACGGGCAAAGTAAAACTGGATTTGGGCAAGTGAAAATTATGAAAGATCCTGTTTGAATAATTAGAAAAATTTTCTAAATTTGGCTTTCAGGCAAGTAGGTGAAAAAATTAAGACAAAGACCGTTGTGGAATATCTGTGTCACAAATGACCATGAATATGTTCCACTTGTCGTAAACCCTTCCTGGTCCTTTCCTCATTCACGACTTATTACCAGGTTTGTAACTAGATTAATACGACGGGTGTCACTAGTGGAGCAGGAACTGCTTACCCTTCTGGAGCACCTGAGTTCACCCCCGGTTTTTAGTGGGGTTCGTGTTACTCGATCTTTAGTTTTATATGTATGTTTTGTCGATCGTTGTTTGTATTTTTTCTTTTGGCCATTGTGTTGTCTGTTCTTCTTCGATATACTGTTTCTGATTGCCCCTTTGGTATCTTCAAACTCTTCTTACTGGTGATTATTTCTTGAAGCTTGATAACAAATACTTCTGGTTTTTACCTTTGTAGTGATTGGTCATTAGATGTGTCAAACAGAGCCTCTGATTGTATATGGTTGGTTAACCTTTTAAGAAACTTCATAAAAATGTTACTTAGGTAGCAATTTGTCATCCAGTAGAGCCTGTGATTTGCTGTGGCATTTTTCATTACCTGTCCAATTTGGCCAATCAGAGTTTGGTGGAAATTATCAGAAAAGTTTGTTCCTACTGAGATGCTAACCAAGTGTTGTTACTTTGTTAATGATCAGTCGTTCAATATGACCACCAGAGACTGTTTCACTAGGACATTTTCTACTTCTTGTCCAGTATGCTTTGTCATAATATTATGCAACCTGATAATGTTTATTATGTTGTTCTTCTTTCCTATTTTAATGGTGATTGGAAACTAAATATTGCCTCTGAAACATTTTTGACTTCTTGTCCAATATGGCTTGTCAGATTTTGATGAAACTTGGTAGAAATCTTCTTAGTGGGGTGTTGTATCATTGTCATATGTAGATTGAATTTTCATACAAATGATAGGTTTATGTTGCCAAAACCCTAGCCGTCCAAAGTTTTACATCGGTTCAAATGGGGGAAACATTAAAAATCTTCTTAAAGAATTAGCAATGAAATGTAAAAATCATGACATTGTGATATATAGATTCTAGTTTGTACAAATAAAGATCATAGAGTCTAAAAGATCTGAGTTTGTCAATTGAGCATCTAGTCATAAAACATTGTTTTTCTGTTGATAATGAGAAGTGTGACAAAGTATTCTACTTTGGATTAGAAATCAGATTTGTATGTTTTAGAAGTACATTCACAAGCTTATTGAAATATTTGATATTTTTTTCAAATTTGTTATCTGTTTCAAAAAATATACCTCATTGAATTGTTGTAAAATGCAAGGGGTATCCTTCTCAGGCATCTGTATGACATTATTGAATGGTTGAAAAGGGCAAGGGTTATCCTTCTCAAGCATATGTATGACATTATATTCTCTAATTTAATTATATAAAACCATTTTACATAGTCGATTCAAAAGCTCACTAGAGCTTATGTTATGTGTTTATAGATTTCGACTTTAAATAAAACTTATTTGATATTTGATTTGATTCCAGACAAGAATGCATATAAAATCACCAACTGATTTTGAATGGTTAAAACAAGCCAGGTTTTACTTCAAAGAGGACACAGACCAGTGTATTGTACAGATAACAGATGTAGACTTTATTTACCAGAATGAATTTTTAGGCTGTACAGATAGATTGGTAATCACTCCTTTAACTGACAGGTAATTATTCTTGATTCAAACCTTCTTTAGACCTTGAAAATATTGGTCAAATATTTAATGTGTAATAAGACATATGAAAACAATTTTTACAGCCCTTTTGTATACTGATTTTGTCTGTTTTCTTGTTTACAAAGTTTTTTTTACACATGATTTACTATATTTAAATGAAATATTTACAGAGATGAAGATTAGTATTTTTTTTTGTTGCATTTATTGTCCATAACTAATGATTATCATAATGGTGTTTTTAGAAAATCAACCTATGAACTTTTGTAATATGTAAGTTTTATAACAAATTAACAAAACAGTAAATTCTTCTGACCTCCCTACAAACAATTAAAATGTACATATCCCATATCTAAAACATACAGCACATGTCCTGTGTAAAGAAAGTGAAATATACTGGTTTTAGATCTTTACGTAAGTTAAAAAAAATTCAATCTGTACTTAAGGATTTGTAAGCATCCAAAGAAGATCTATGGTCTTCATGAGAGACCAGATGTAAAAAAAAGTTGGTATAAAAGTTGATATTATTTAAAACTAAATGATGACACTAAAGTTGCAGTTCATATTCTATATATGAGAATATATAAGAATCAAACAAAGGTGTAAGATGCTTTCAGGAATGGCTTATTTTTTTCTCTCCCATAGATGTTACATCACTCTAGCTCAGGCTTTAGGAATGTCAATGGGAGGAGCTCCTGCAGGGCCAGCAGGTACTGGGAAAACAGAAACCACAAAAGATATGGGCAAAGCTCTTGGAAAATATGTTGTGGTGTTTAATTGTTCTGACCAGATGGACTTCAGAGGACTTGGTAGGATTTACAAAGGTAAATTACATATTACATCTTGCAAAAAGCCATCACATATACATTGTATAGATTTTAGACAAAAATTTAAATTCCTTAATTCTTTGTCTAAATTCCCCATGATAATCCTTCCTACACCTTTCAAATTGATTCTTCCTAGTGAGGACTACTGGACAGTAAAAATGTTCATGCGAACTGGGGTAGGGGAGAAATGTCTACTTGCTGCATCTGTCATAGCCCTTTACTTATCAGAAACTACAAACTTAACTGAACCCAAACTGTATATGACAGAGATGAAAGTTTTCCTATGATCAGCTGATTTCCTTTTTTTGGAACAAAATATTAGGAAATAAAATGTGTCAAACTTTGTCCAAATATCTAGAAACTGAAAGTAAAGGGGTACAGGGGGTTTCCTCTTTTTTCATCAGTGAGCACTTTCATCTCTGATATGAATAGTCCTTAAATGTTTTCATTTTACATGTGTATCTGAAATCTAAGATATATTACCACCATGGAGTTAAACATAAGACCCTATGAGAAAAATGTTTTAAAATTGTTCTTCTCTGAAACCACTGAGATAAAAGAAATGAAGCTTGGCTTAAATTTCAATACAATACCAATAGGAAATAACAAATTGCCTTTATTATCTCCCAACTGCATTAGGGCCTTTCATGAAGTAATAAATAGGTGTAAATATATAAGAGAAAAGATTGTCATATGATATGACGTGTTATTTTCCATTAGATCAAGTGCAGGTTCTAGCTTTTTACTCCAAACTCAGTAGGTATAAATGATGCTTTGTGAGTAGTAGTACTACAGGGTTTTTGTTAGACCTAATAATGTTACAGACAATTGTCCTAAAAGTGGTATTTCCTATCAGTCATTCCCTATTTACTTAACTAAATATTTGTCCTAAAAGTCTTCAAAGTTTAGGTAATTTTCAAAATCTTTAGGCCATTTGCCTAGAAAATGCCCCAAACTGAAACCCTGAGTAGTAGTAGTAACTAATGGTTTTATCCAGTGAAAAAGAATCAAGTTGTCAAATAACAGTCAAATTATTTGGTTTTGGTCTTCTTTATTTACAAACTTTGTTACAGGACTTGCTCAATCTGGTTCTTGGGGATGTTTTGATGAATTCAACAGAATTGAGTTACCTGTCCTCTCTGTAGCAGCTCAACAAATTTACATTGTCTTAATTGCCAAGAAAGAAAGGAAGAAAGAGTTTGTATTTTCAGATGGGGACATAGTTGATTTGAACCCAGAGTTTGGAATATTTCTGACAATGGTGAATATGTTATAGATTGTTCTCTCAATAATACTATGATATTCATACTTTATAAATATATGTTATGGATTTTTGTTGTAATAACATCATATCTAAATATACATGAAAGTCTTGACCAATGAAATTGATTGATATTAGAAAACACTCAACAACAAGATTGGAAACAAAAATAGGTGGAATGTATATCATTGAAAATTATATACTATTTAAATGCAGTTCAGAATATATATAAAAATAATGTATCAGACTCAGTTGTGGAGAACTTTATATCTGTTGTGCCCCAAGATGAACAATGTATCAAATTTGCTGATATCTGACAAATTGCTATGTCACTGAGGAACCTCTCTTTCCGCCAGTTTTATGGACAGAAGCACCATCACACGTGAAATGCACCAATAATGGACCAGAATCTTTTCACATCCACTTCAATGAGCAATTTTATTGCAGCCATCCATCCATGTATGTATTCATTGACAATGTGTTGAAATTACCAATTGCTAGTTACATCAAAATGAGAAACATTGAACGAAGTGCACCTCAGTCTCAATTTGAGAAGGAAAAGGTACAGTTGTTGATAAAATAAATTGTCATATGATCCATCCGTCCATAGCCGATGGGGAGGCATCCATTCAAACTTGTTGCTTACTAGCACAAGAACTACATGTACATCTATATTTGTCCAGTCTTCATGAGGCAGATTTTTGTGATGTATATTTTGTCAGTTGATTTTTTTTATACTTTATCTATAGAACCCTGGTTATGCTGGACGTCAAGAACTACCAGAAAATCTAAAAGTACAGTTTCGTACTGTATCTATGATGGTTCCTGATCGACAGATTATTATGAGAGTAAAGCTAGCTGCTTGTGGTTTCCTGGATAATGTCATCCTTGCTCAAAAGTTTTACACTCTTTATAAACTTTGTGAAGAACAGCTGTCTAAACAGGTAAGTGCAGGTCAATTATCTCTTATGATGTTAAACAAAATGAAACTAATTGAACAGATATTATTGTTAAATCAGCTCCAATTGCAAGAACTCTTTACAGTGATTTGGCCATCCTTGAAAAGCAGTTGATTTGCTGTTTCCCTGTAATTGTATGCTAAAAATATTCACACACAAAAAAGAAATTTAAAAACCCTAATGTACATTTAAACTTGTCTAAACTGAACCTCCTTGGGATCAACCTTTGTTTTCAGAATAGACAGGTTTTCGGTTATTACAAGTTGAATAAACAAAAGATTTCTTACATTGGGAGTTTTAATTCCTCTATATAGATTTCTAATTTCGACTTGAACCGTTAACAAACATGGCCGTCACAGGCAATTCTTGTTTCTGATTGGTTGATTTTTTTTTAAATCTTCTCTGAAACCATGTGGCCAAATGAACCGAAATTTGGTATGAAGCACCTATGGAAGGTTCAGTATAAAGTTTGCTCAAAACAGAATGAAAGGCGAGTGACTCAGGCTCAGCCCACTGAGCCTATAGTTTTTACTGTTGTATTTTTCACAATTAACGGTACTATGATTAAATTATAGAATCTGTTTTTTATGAAAAGGTGGAATTTTAAATAAATAAAAAAAATTAATAAATGATAGAATCGTATTTTCTAGGTCCATTATGATTTTGGTCTAAGAAACATCTTATCTGTATTGAGAACACTGGGTGCACAGAAAAGAGCAAGACCCACTGAAACAGAAAATACCATTGTAATGAGAGTGTTAAGAGATATGAACTTGTCCAAGCTGGTAAGTTGGGATTATTATTATTTTTTATCCCCATTCATAGGCCCATCCCAGTACCGCTTTCGTCTGCCCCCTTTCTCTTCTTGTTTTTTAACCATAGAACATTAGAGCTGTTGCTAACATTCTTGTTTGTGGCCATCATTTGTCATCCATTAACTTTTCACAACTTGAACCAAACTTGATTGACATGATCTGTTGATGATTCAGTAGTTATTTTATTTTTTTGTGACCCAATATTAATTGAAGATGGCCACCAATACCAAGAGTAAAAATTCCTTCAAATAGCCATTACTTCATATGCATTTTTACAACTTTTAATGATATCTTCTTGATAAAAAAAAGTTTGTCAACATAAATGTATGTCTAAACCCTCTTAAACAGGTATGGGCCTAATTGGAGCAAACTTAGAGGTGGTGTTCCTGCTCTCAGAATTGTGTTTGACTCTCTATTTTGAAATAGAAATTTTGTGTTTCGCAAATGACCATCAGATCTATATTTATGAATTAAAGAAAAGACATAAAACTAAAAGTTTCTTGCTTCAACTTTAGCATTTTAATCTAAAATGGCTGAAATTTTAATTATACTTCTTGATAATGATTTGTGTTCAGGATTTTTCTGTGACATTTAGAAGATTGATGAATTCTGACAATTTTGTTGTAGATTGAAGAAGATGAACATTTGATAATGAGTTTTGATTTTTATTTATGATAGGTTGATGAAGATGAACCTTTGTTTATGAGTTTAATTGCTGATTTGTTTCCTGGTATTGTGTTGGATAGTGCAACATATGCTGATTTACAAGTAGCCATTAGTAACCAGGTGGAAGCTGCAGGACTAATAAATCACCCTCCTTGGAATTTAAAACTAGTACAGGTAGATATAGTCTTATTTCAACCACCAAAAAAAATGCAAAATTTTTTTTTTTTTTGTATAGCCCAGCATTATTGACTTCTTTTGTGATCATATTTCACCAGTTAGAAAAAATAATTATGTGTCAATTTTTCATTGCTGATGCTAAACCTATGTAAAACCAAAGAGGATTTTCAAGATATATTCATTGCATGTTCATTCTGGAATTAAACCAAGGCAAATATTTTGATACACCCACACTAAAAACTTGTTATTGTTTCAATCACATTTAATAAAAAAAAAAAAAAAATCAAGATTTTTTTAGTCAGTCATACTGTGTCTCCTCAACTTATATTTGTATTTTCATTGAATTACTAAAATAGTTCAAGTGCATAAATACCAAATGCCCACATTTAGAAGTTACCACTGCAGTAATAAAGTGTGGTCATTTCCACAAATTATTCATAGAATTATAATCATCCTCAAAAAAGATAATAAGAATATTTGTTCATACATACAATCTATCCATGTGAAGTCTAATTAGAATTAGCTGGATCTTTTTCATAATTTTTGCATCTTGGATTACATCATGGTTCCCACGCATCCTGGAAAACAGGAAATACCCTGGAATTTCGTTATACACATTCCCATTCGGGAAATGTCCGTGAAAATTTAAAAAATGGTCAAAGTCTGGGATTTACCCTGGAAATCTTTATTGAAAGCGTAATTTTTTAACCAACGGAAGTTTTGATGCAATTTGTCAATTTCAAGTTACTTCCCTTGGTCCGATAATCAATTCGTCCCTTGCTTTATTCGTCCTAATAATAAAAGTGTCTACAATAGGCCAAAAAAAGGGACGAATTGATAACTTGAATCTGAATCTGCAATGTATTTGTAGTAGTAGTGCAGGTCAATGTTACATGAATTAGTTCCGATGATGGCGATCAATATTCAATCACACGTGAAGAAATCCATGATCAGGGTTTAAAATTAGCGGTCGCCCACTCGCCATTTGCGAGTAAATTTTAGTGTGGGCCCTTAAAAGTCTCATCTCAGTAGTCCACTTGGCGAGTGAAAATTAGAAAAAAATAAAATAGTGTAAATTTACATGTAATAATTCCTATTCACCAAGATTGAAATCCGAAAAATATTGACATTTCCATTGATCGATTTCAAGCCCCGATTTTTTGTTTTGATATCCACGTATATTACTCTTCGCTCTATGAACTAGAGTAACGAAGTGTAGTAGCCCGGGAACCAGTTTATTTTGATGTATGCGAATCTTATCTCCACTTAAGGAGATTTACGGCTGTTCTATTTAACACTTCCGTATAAGGATGTCCATTTTTGCATTAATTTTGCATCATTTAAGGATTGAAATAAAGAATTTAGTTGTTGTTGTAAAGGGATTTAGGTAACAAATAATTCTTTTAACAACGATGATTTCTCTGTTGTCTTTATATTGCACAAACCACGCCTTTTTCTGTTGAGTCATATTACGGAATTTTATAGCACACTTTTCCAATTTTGATTTTTAATTTTACATGTTCGCTCAAAATATCCGGTTGGCGAAATGTTTCACCAAGCCGATTTAAGTCAGTTCTTTTGGGGGAACTCTGGGCCTCTTAAAAGGCAAAATGAACAGAGAACAGAATATTTTAGAGATTACGAAAAGTCCAAACGCTCTAGACAATTTTTTAAAGGAATATGGGGTAAACGTCAACGAGACAGCAACCCGACCAATCCAAAAACCACATCTAGGGCCAGTAGGGGTCAAAATAAGGCCTTGAACAATGGCCAAACATCCACACCATATGTCAAGCTCTAAATCGCCCTGAAATTTGATTTCAACTATAAATTTCTGATGTCATAGTGTATTGGTGCATGTAAAATAAGTTTATTCTGAGGAAAAATATTTGGAAATTTTTTATCTTCTGTATTAAATTATAGTTTCTGAATGAGCAATTTTGCTGCCAGAAAATGGCTAGAATGCAGGATTTTACACCATTTATCCCAGGGCTTCCGGGGGCCTTAAGCGGCCCCGGACCCCCTGTCGCAAGGCACCTCGCAAGCGAGGTGGCAGGCACGCCTTATAGGCCCTTAAGAAATTGTGTGGGCTACCATAATTAATTTGGTAGGGGCCCACTTGGCCCCTAAAATATTTCCTTAGGTTCAAAACCCCAGATGATAATAACAAAATACTTGTTCAAGTGGCAAATAATGAACAAGAAAACTTATCCTTGAAAACTAAAAAAAGTCCTGGAAAAACCCTGGAATTTCATATCTGGAAAAGAGTGGGAACCCTGTTACATTAACACTTAACATTCTGTATGGAGAGTTATGCAGACCTGTTTACCACTACGATTTCAGCGTAGTTTCTACGATTTTTGACCCTAAATTACGCTCTACGTTTTCATAAGTTATTTCTACGCCAACAAGTTGCAAAACTGGGGAAAAAATCGCTAGAAAGTACTTTTGTTTCTTATGGTAGATATCTGAACGCAACATTGAATCTTTGTCGTTTGAGCACTTTAAAATTATCGTATATCCATGCTCCTTACAAACACTTTGATGATCTAGTAACATGTGTCTGAAAATTAATGGTGTAATGCCAAATGCAGGCAGGGGATTGAGCTTGAAGATGTCACTGCCAGTGATAAGAGAAAGATGTAAACATGAATACACAGAAATTTGGAATTGTCTAAAACCCTCAACAAAGGGGGATACATTTGTACCGTGTTCTACTTGTGGCAGACTAACTTTTCGTGTCTGGTTAACAAAGTGATAACCGCCATATTTGAAATTTGTCGATGAAGTTGAGAGTAAGGGGAAAAAATCAGATTGATCGTAAATTAAGGTTTGTAAATATATAGAGATTGTATAATCTTATTTATCAATGAATTATTTTTCATTTAACTCAATATTTGTACGATTATTGATCTATTAAGCTGTCTTCAGATATTTTATGTGATAGCCCTACTACTGATAAATTTCAAATGGTCATATCTAAAAACCCAATATTGGTTATTTGAAATTTTTTTGCATTGTAGTGTACAATTAATATTCTTATTTATCCATGCATAAATTTGTTCAGAATAATGTCATTATTGATTATAAAATGAATTAATAGATGTGGTGTTTACATCTACAAGCAAGGGAGATAATCGAACAGCACAATCATTTGGAGAAAACGTTTCTAAGTTGTGAAACTTGTGTCCTATCCAATTGTTTATTATTGAACAATAAAATATGTTTAAAGTAGCACAATCATTTCAATGTCTAGCGAGTACATGTTAAACTACACTATCTAATATATAAACTGGGTTTGACTGTAAAATTTAAATTATTGATGCATTAACATAATTTTATGTTAAAAAGGGTTGCATAAACATGTTGCACTGTTGACAAATTTTTAGTAAGTACCATATTCTATTAGGCTAGCCTATAAATCCTTACACTTAGACAATACACACAGGTATAAACAATCAATCAATCAAGTTCAACAATAAGCTGTATGATATACATTGCAGGAAACAATACCTAATTTTTCAAACTTTTCTTAGTGAGGGGGTGCTCTCAAACCCCCTAGCGTATTAGACAAAAACTACTCTCAGTCAAGGAAGAAAACTACTCCTATAGATCAACAGGGGTAAACAGGTCTGGTTATGTCAGGTAACCTTTCATTCACATCCACAGACTCTCTACTCCATCATAAAACAACTATGCTGATCAGTATTTAACAATGTTTTATGCTGGTGTTATGGTTGCCATTTTGAAGTATGCTTCTGAAAGAAACAGATATAGGAGTTAGGGGGGTTATGGTATTTAACACCACTTTCAGCAATATTTCAGTTATACTGTGGCAGTCAGTTTTATTGGTGGAGGAAACAGGAGTGCCAATGAAAATCACCGACCAGATATAGGATATTGTTCGACGTTAGTGGATTGTTAGATTACAAAAATTATAAGTAATTTGGACATTTTCCCTTTAATCTCACAGAATGATATTGACAGTATTAGCAAACTGACTGATACTCAAAATTATTGGGAAGTGTGACATTAAGCACATTATGATGTTACTGATAGAACAATAACATCAGTTTTGAAGGTCTTTACATATATTATCAATAGTATCACAGCTTGTCCTATCACACTCTCTTCTTTACTAGCGATATCTGTTAACTGCCATTATTCTAAATGTAAATTTTCTTTTAAAACTGCAAATTTTAATTCAATTGCCATGTGTGGTTTACTCTGATATGGAGAAATAAGCATTTTTACTTGTTGAATATTTTTTTTTAGTTAAATTGTCATGTGTGACCTACTCTGATATAGAACAATAAACATTTTTATTTGTATGAAATTTTTTTTAGTTAAATTGTCATGTGTGACCAATTCGGATATAGAGAAATAAACATTTTTACTTGTATGAAAATTTACCTTAGTCCTTGCATTTGTATTGAACACATACCTTATATATTTCAGCTTTATGAAACACAAATAGTTCGTCATGGTATGATGACTTTAGGTCCTAGTGGAGCAGGAAAATCACGTTGCATATATATTTTGATGAAATCAATGACTGATTGTGGGGCTCCACACAGGGAACTGAGGATGAATCCTAAAGCTATTACAGCACCTCAGATGTTTGGACGTCTAGATGTCGCCACTAATGACTGGACTGATGGAATTTTCTCTACTTTATGGAGAAGAACACTGAAAGCTAAAAAAGGTTCAGTTAGAGTTTACAAATTCATATTTCATTAAATCAAACAGAGAATGAATACAATAGTAATGCCTAGAATTACAACATGTATTCTTCGTGGCAATAAAGATGTGCTTGAATTTTTTCTAGATAGTATAAAGGTATTAACAAATATTTGCTACTGTATAAAGGACTGTGACAGTATAATTAGATGGTCCCATATATGTCTGATATATTTGCTTAATGCTGAATAAAGCAGTAAATGAAATAGATAGAAGATCACATATGTTATGCTTCCTCAATGATTATGATTTACTATTACCTGACCAGATTCACTACAGAATTGTTTTCATTTTTTCCCATAATTTAAAACTCATTTTTCAACATTTTTTGCATAATCAACTCCTCTTACATGCACAATTATTATGGACATATATATACGGTGTGCATGTGACATTTACTGATGGTAATCATATTTTTACAGAATTTTGCCCATTGAAAAATATTCCAGAATTTTTTTTTTTAATAACAAATAAGGCTACCCAGAACGAAATTGTGATGAAATATCATTATTGATATTTAAAAGAGATCCAACATTCAAAGCATTAAATTTCCAAAAACCCATTAAGTAATAGCTAAGAACATATAACTTTATGTATATATATAAAGTGACATAGAAATTTGAATGAGGGTAAAATATTTTATTGATAGGTGAGAACATTTGGATTGTATTAGATGGACCTGTAGATGCTATCTGGATTGAGAATTTAAACTCTGTCCTGGATGACAACAAGACATTAACCTTAGCTAATGGTGATCGTATACCTATGTCTCCTGCCTGCAAGATTGTGTTTGAGGTCCACAATATTGACAACGCTTCACCAGCTACTGTCTCCAGAAATGGTATGGTCTACATGAGTTCATCTGCTCTTGATTGGAGACCAATATTACAGGTATGAAGTAATGGTATTATTGGTGATGGGAATCGAACAGGATCAACGATCTTTTAACAAATTGACTGATAATCTATGACCCCTGACCAATAATTGCTAAATATATTTTCTGGCTAGGATTGCTCTAATGGTCGTACAGTCAAACCTGCCTAACAGTCACCTTCAATTAATGGTCAGATTTAAAACCCTCCTCACCAGATTTACATATTTTAACTCAAAATAAGTGGTCACTCAAAATTTATTACTTCATATCAGTTTATCTGTATTTAATGCTCACTCTTCATTGTAGATTTAAAAAAAAAAATCATTAGTAATTAACTTTTAAGTTGTTTTCAATACATGATGGTAGCAATTAAGCCATGAAATCATTGAACACTGGAGCATTTGATGTTCAATGGATAAATGCATTTGTTTTGTATATTATGTTGTTAATTTCAATATTATGAAAGGAAATGATAGAAATCAATTATTTATTGTTAGGGATGGTTAAAGACAAGAAATGCAACAGAAGCTGATGTACTACTCGATCTGTTTGATAAATTGTTTGAAGATACTTACAATTGTGTCAGTCTACAATTGAATGCCAAGATGGATGTGCTGCAGTGTAACCAGATTATGCAGGTTTGTTGATACCTAAATATTTCAATTTACAAAATCTTATTTGAAAGTTTCCTTCTGTGATGTAACTGAAATTTAGGAACTTTTTATTGTTGTCTTTGTCAGTGCCTGAACAATGACATCTGTGAAGTGTTATCCTGAATCATTAATATTAAGATCAATGTTTAGTTCTACTGGAACATCCCTTTTTAACTTGTTATGTCAAAGATGAAGATACCAACTAATATTAGTTAAAGCTTTGATAACGAATAGTAATGTAATTTAAAATAATTCTTATAGAATTAATGTATATCGTTTTCTTGCATTTTGATTGGTCACCTGTTTGTTTTTAATCCGTTCATAGTTTTTCCATACCAGAACTACTTTTTTGTATAACCAGTGTAAACAATATGGTGACGCCGACAGGAAACTATGATAGTGTCTGATTTAAAACAAGCCTGAAATCAGTTTAATAATTAAAATAGGAAGAATTATATGGATTAAACGGTTCTTTTCAGGAGTTCATGCATGTGTAAACAGTGTGGATGCACTCACAAACTTTCGAACATTTATTCAGTTTGTGAGTGCATCAGCACCGTTTCCACATGCATGAACTCCTGAAAAGAAGCGTTAAATCCTATACTGATATCAGAGATTTCTTCATTCAGTCATACTCATAGTTGACTCTTCTATGTCAAATGTAAATACCAGTTCTGTTTTTTAGGCTTGTGTGTTATTGGAAGGTTTAATACCAAAGAGGGATGATAAAGGAACATTACAGTCTGCTCATCTCGAGAAGCTATTCATATTCAGTGTTATGTGGAGTCTTGGAGCTCTTCTTGAGCTGGAGGATCGAGCTAAAATGGAAGAATTTATGTTGAAACACGAATGTGGTCTAAACTTTCCACCCACCAAGGAAGATGAAACAATATTTGAATATTTGGTTAATGAAAATGGTAATATGTTTTCTATTTTACTGCAATAAATTCTTTTTCAAAAACTTGTTGATGGTGGACATCAGGTAAAAATTTCCTCTTGTAGTAAATGAACATAAAAGGTCATGTGAGCTATTGCCATCAACTATTTGTCCAATATTTAAACTATATGATAAATCTCTACTGAAACTGTTCTGCCAGTTTCAACCAAAGTTGGCCTAATACATATTTTAGGTGTCTTATTTTCAAAATTATATTGTATCTGATGATCCCACCAATGAACCAACATGGCTGCTGTTACTTTAAATAAATCATAAAGGTAAAACACACTTACAGTGCTAATAAAACCACATTTATTCACTAAATAAGTTAAAATTTGAATAGCAATTCCATTTAAATGAAAGATGTGACATGTTATGGGTTTTGCTGAAACATAGTGTGTTTTGCCAATTGTGTCGAAAATGTTCATATTTGTTTGCTGATTAGAAATCCAAGAAGGTCGTCAACAAAATAATGTTGCTTTTTTTTTTATCAGATATTATAAAGGACCCAATGAAGAAATTAATGTCTTCTCAATAATCACAAATGTGATTGAACCCAGATAGCACATTAATGTTCATTGAATAATGCAGGGTTCGAAATTACCATAGGTCCGATAGCCCGAGGCTAGAATAATTGCGCTCGATCTAAGCCAAGTTGTATTATCGTAGACCGTGTGTCTAGGTGATTTACGACTATCAATTTCCGGATGATGTATTCCGCACGGACATCGTGTTCTATCTTATGTAAAATCCTTGGTCATATCGGCACTTGAAATAAACTACTCTTTTCTCCGCTATATGTATGAACTTGTATGATTATGATCACGAGTTCAAGGTTACTTTTTCAATAAAAAACATAATTATGTGAAAATTCTTACCGGGAGTTTCAAAACCGGAGTATAAACGGAAAGTTGACACCCGTGAAAGTAACAAGGCATACAATGCCACAAAAAGGAAGAGAACATTTCAACCTCACTGGCTTCAAATGTACAAATGGCTACATTTTTGACAGAGAAAGTCAGCTGATGTCCTGTGACTGGTGTAAAAAAAATTGGGAATGACGACCTAGACGGTAAATTTGTTAGACACCAATAATTTCAAAAAAGACACCTTAGATTACCACAATGGAAATAAAGATTACGAACTGGAACCTGAGGACAAATAAAAATTCAGAATAAAACAAAATTATTTAAATATTTGCCTTTTATTAACATTTTTCAATCTTTGAAACCAAAAATATACACTTTTTTGACACAATATTTGCACATCTCAGACATTCAAAACAGACTTAGAATGCAGGATTTTACATGTAATTATTAAAACAAATTCTTTGGGGGGGGGGGTGCCCCCCAAACCCCCTTAGCAGTTTTGGATCGCTTTGC
>MJUT01030054.1:511133-527937 GCA_002080005.1 Gigantidas platifrons | reverse complement strand
GGGGGGTATATAGGTTTCACCCTGTCTGTCTGTCCGCATAGAGGGTACACGGTTTGTCCGTGCAACTCCTCCTACAGTTTTTACGCTAGGAAGTTTTTATATTGTAGATTGTTTGTACATATATCAAAGATGTGCATGTGGTAAGGATTTTGATTTTTGTGCATTTTTACTAAAAAAAATATAGATTGTTGAACTTAGCCATTTTTGTGTGAATATGGCAAAAAGGGTACATGGTTTGTCTGCGCAACTCCTCCTACAGTTTGTAAGTTAGGAAGTTTTTACATTGCAGAACATTTGTACTCATATCAAAGATGTGCATGTTGTAAGGATTTTGATTTTCATGAATTTTACCAAAAAATATAGATTGTTGAACTTAGTTATTTTTTTTTATTTGTGAATTTGGCTGAAAGGGTACATGGTTTGTCCGTGCAACTCCTCTTACAGTTTTTATGCTACGACGTTTTTATTTTTGTTGATTGTGTTAAACATTATAATTTGACAAATAATATATTTCCGTGTAGACTTAGTTTTCAATAATCTTGGACACAGTCAGAGTGAAGCGGGGGGTATTAGTCCCGCTATGCGGACAGTTCTAGTTTTGAACCATCTATAGGCCAAAGATCTGTATTGGCAAGACAGTATACATGTACCATACCTATAGATGCAATGCATTTTTGATTACATGTAATCTTAATTATGAACAAAAAACAATATATGGCATTGGAAATCCAGGTGCTGGCTTCTGACTGGCACGTATATGTGCATTTATTTGTTTTATAAATATATGATAATATTAACAGGTTACCAATGAGATCACTCGACAAATGATGGAGATGCATGGGATGTTCAGCTTAGACAAACCAGGAGAATTCATTTCCATTGTTGATGTTCAGTTTCTTGCTGCTATGATACATCCTGGTGGAGGAAGAAATGATATTCCTCAACGACTGAAACGACAATTCTCAATTTTTAACTGTACATTACCATCTAATAATTCTATTGACAAAATATTTAGTAAGTACTTTGAGAAAATTGTAGAAATACTACTTTATTAACATATTTGATGGGGTCAAAAACTAAATTGGGTGCTTGCATATTATTACAAAAGATTTTATCCACATATCTCATCTATTCTGAATTAGTGTTGCTTGAAAAATCTGTATTAATCTAATAATCTGAATGCATTCATATGTTTGCATATTTCTGAATTAAACAATAGAACATTAAATTCAAAATATGTGTATATCAATAATTGATAAGCAAGTTAGAATTCTGAACTTAAGACCTTTTATACGACCGCACATCCAAAATGGCTACCACAACAAAACATTGTTTAACATAGGACCCTATGGAGATTTGAAAAAAAAATTATTTTCTTAGACAACGGCAATTTTGGTTAAACACAACCTGCACATGAATAACCATGTGAGCACAGGCTAAGGTGTGTGATTCAGGCTCAGATAAACCTCTAGTTTTCTGTTCTCATTCTAACTTTTAATACTTGTACATGGATTGTTTTTGAAAATCTGTCAAACCTTTCCATGTAGTCACCTGTATTAAAAGGTGACCATTTTCTTGTTCTTGTCATAAAAAATTTCATATGAATTGAACCTCTTCTAAGAGGTCACCTGTCTTAAAAGACCAATTTTTCTATGTTCCAAAGGTGACCTCCTAATACAGATTTGACAGTACATTGTATTGTAACTTATTTATGCTTGTCAGTTCACTTGCAAAATTAATGATGAATCTTGTTTTCAATGTTGTTTTTTTGTGTGGTTATTTTAGGTATAATTGGAAGTGGTTATTTCTGTGCCACCAGATTTGAACCAGATATTTGTGAATTGGCAAAGTTACTGGTGCCATCTACAAGGACATTATGGCAGATGACAAAGGTATTATTGTTTTTGACTTGTATCCTTTTGAAAATTTGAAAATAAATCTTACTAATTTGTGTTGGGGGGGGGGTGGTCTCTCATATGTTGTTTTCTTGTTGATAACCCCACAATTGGGAAATACAATAATATTGTAAGGACAGAGATTCCTGGTATAGCATCTATCGACAGAATTAAATATTCCCTCTCAACTGCAAGCTATTGGCTGTTCCACACTCATTTTAGGGTTTGATTTATGTTGAGTATTGAAGACCATACTGTGACTGTGAAATGTAGAACAGCAATGAAGCACTAATTTGTGTTATGATGTGATGTTGGATAGTCTATCCTGCTCATTTACATCCATATTTTTTCTTACTAATGTGAATAGCACAGTATGTTATACATATGTAGTTTACAGAACATGAAACATCATGTGTGGAAGAGAACTGCACAAAGAATACAGGAGCAAGCAGTTGCAGCAAATGAAAAAAAGCTTTACATCCCATTGATATTTCCCTATTCATGATGCATACATGACATTAAATAGATTTCAAATCATGAAGCATAACAGACTAGCATGAATTTATTTTTCCTTTAGGTAAAGATGTTGCCAACACCAGCCAAATTTCATTACATTTTTAATTTGAGAGACTTGTCTCGTATCTGGGAAGGGATGCTGAATGTAAAGGGTAATGAGTGTAAGGATAAAACCACGATGATGGGTCTTTGGAAGCATGAATGTACCAGAGTTATTGCTGACAGGTTAGTTTAGCAATTTTTTTACTTATATTTCTTATTTATTTTTATAAACCAAAAAAAAAAAATAACAACACCAGTTTAGGAACATAAATAAAAACACAAAAAAAAACAACCACCCAAGCTGAGTTAAAGACTAAATACTTAGAATAAAATCTGTCCAGTAAAATGTTAATTAGCTGGTAACTTGGCATTTTATTTTTGAAAATTGTTACGGATACCACAATTCGTAAAAATAAAACCAAATATCACAAAAGTAGCAAAGTAATATAACTTGCTTAAAAATTTATTTTGTTATTTTTTATTTTCATATAATTAGATTTACCAATTTTGAGGACAAGCAATGGTTTGAGGAGGCATTAGTCAATGTTATAAAGAGCAGTCTTGGTGAAGAGTTTCAGGATGCTTGTCCAGAAGAACCTTACTTTGTAGACTTCTTTCGGGAGGCCCCTGAACCTACAGGAGAGGAAGATGACGATGCCTCATTGGATTCTCCTAAAATATATGAATTGGTCTGTATACTGCTTATAAAGAATAAAAACAACATATCAAATCATCTTATGAATTAAAGAAGTTTTTTAAAGAACAATTTTCTTAAAAACTAGTAATTGAAATGCCATTGTAAATTGCTTGTATAATCACTGTGATATATAAATTCAAATTTGCATAACTTTAGGCTCCAGGATATATGGGTCAAGCTTTTTTATTTAAAGATTAAAAAATGTCGCATTGGCTCAATTTAAAAAAAAATAATCTTAAGAACTAGAAATGGAAATGTAATTGTATTTGAGATAAAGCAACATTTTTGCAGTTGTATTGGCCTGTAAAAGCATTGATCAAAGTATATTTTTTTATGATGTTTAAGGCTTCTTTCAACAATATTCCAGTTGTGCAGTCAGTTTTATTGGTGGGGAAAACCAGTCACTGACAAATTTTATCACATAAAGTTATATCGTGTAAACTTTGCCATAAGCGGGGTTGAAACTCACAACTTTAGTGGTGATAGGCACTGATTACACAGATACACCAATGTAGTTGTAAATCCAACTACCATACCATCGCAATCGTGATACAGTGACCCCTCAAGTACATTTTGTATATCACCCTTCATAAATATATGTACTTCTGTCATCACTTTTACAACCATATAGAATTACAAAAATTGCATTCAATACTTATAACAACATTCTTACATTATTAGATGCAATTTAGATTAAATATACAGTGCAACTTGTACAATTCGACACCTGAGTTTTCCGACATCCTGTGACATCTGACAAAATTGTATGCTCCTAAAGTATTTCTGTTAACTAAGATAAAACCTGAGTATTTCGACATCCTGTACAATCTGACACATTTCCCTGGTTCCTTGGTGTGTCAAGATTAGACAGGTTGCACTATAATTAAAATAGTATCAATAGACAGAGATTTCATTTTATTTTAGGTACCAAGCTATGAGTTCTTAAATGAGAAATTGATGTTTTACATGGAACAATACAATGAATTTGTGAGAGGAGGTCATATGGATATGGTATTCTTCAAAGATGCTATGGTTCATTTGATCAAGGTATTCTTCTTTTCTTTTACATATACCAGTATACTGTAATTTCAACCTTCATGTATATCTTTAGGAAATATGGGTTATGTGATATGTCAGCAGCACTTTGCATCTGTCATCTTACCACATCTCTGTTTTTATTCTGGTTGGAGATTCCGAGATTGCCATGGTTAAAAGTAGGACCTAAAAATGTTAAAATGCCTGAGGACTGATGTCTCCGTGAGCAAGCACTAAAAATAAAACATACCATGTTTGTTTAGTACTAAGCAGACATCATTATCTTCATATCATCAAGCATTAACTTGTTTTCCATTTGCTGTTAAAAACAATTATTCACATTTGTTGAGTTAAAACCCTAATTTAATTTTGAATTGAGGAGTGAACATAAACTAATGATGCATAGAAATAATTCTATCACTCAGTTGAATGTAAAATGATGTGTAAGATCTATTAGTTCTTATCTGGGGCACATGCTGTTCTATGATATTTTTTGTTTATTTCAATATCAATGCAAGTTAAACCTATTTTTATTTTAAAATCACTTCTATTGAAACTGAAAGTACATGTACTATTTAAAATCAAATGTATTGTGGGTGCCTAACTTTCAAAGGTATGTGTAAATGTTGACAGCACAGCCCTTTATCCAGGACAGCTGCAGTCACTGAAAAGATAAATATTTTTGAAATGGCCAAGCAATGTGCATTTCAATACAGTATGAAATGGAATTTAACTAATGACAACCCCATGTATGAGCAATGCATCCAATCCAGATTTCTGACAACTATTTCTTTTTAAATGTGCAATTGATGAAAGTTTTGACAAATTCTTTAAACCGATGAATCTATTTACAGCTTGATGACAGCTGACAAATGTTGCATAAAAATTGAATCATTTGATATTCATTTCAAAAAGAAATATTTAAAAGGAGATAGAACATACAGGTTTACCGATATGACTATTATTTCAGATTTCCAGGATAATTAGAACCAAGAGAGGAAATGCCTTACTTGTTGGTGTGGGAGGATCAGGAAAACAGTCACTAACAAGATTGGCTTCATTTATTGCAGGATATAAAATCTTTCAAATTACATTATCAAGGTAAACTTTTATTGTAATCAGAGGTTTAATTTGATGAACTTTTAAGTTTTTTTTATCAATTCATGTGTAAGAATATTTCCATATTTTTTTTATCACCAGTCGGGGTCTATTTTTAAGAAAAGAAATGCCTGACAGAAACTTACTTGGCTTGTACATGTTAGATTTAGTCATATTTGTAGCCCCAAAAAAATGTTATTATACCCCCGCTCCCCGGAGGGGGAGGGGGGTATACTGTTTTACCTCTGTCCGTCCTTCCGTCCCAAGATATTTTTCGGTGCATTTCTCTCAGCAACTATTGATGGCAGAAATCTGATATTTGGTCACAAGCTTCATATAAGTATGCCATATTGTGGGAAGCGTTTTTGGACCCGTCCGATTCCTACTTCCTGTTTGGCGACTTAGTTGGTTTTTATACACATTGAACATATATGCACATTTTTCGTCACATTTTTCTCAGCAACTATTGATGGCAGAAATCTGATATTTCGTCACAAGCTTCATATAGGTACCCCATATCGTGGGAAGCCTTTTTGGACCCATCAAATTCCTACTTCCTGTTTGCCGACTTTGTAGATTTTTATACACATTGAACATATATGCTCATTTTGCTCAGCAGCTATTGATGGCCGAAATCTGATATTTCGTCACAAGCTTCATATAGGTACCCCATATCGTGGGAAGCGTTTTTTGACTCGTCAGATTCCTACTTCCTGTTTGCCGGACAGTGGGGGTATCATATGTGAGCATTAGCTCACAGTTCATCTTGTTTATTCCTATTCCTCTTTCACATCCTGAGTAAATTGAATGATCAGATTAATGTATTGTTACATTTCCTACATCTATATCAGCTTGTTTCATTAAAACAAGACACGTCACAGCTATTAAAACTTTTCTTACATCACAGTGTTTGACGTAATTGGCACCACTGGACCAAATGAAACCAACTTTTGCTGGAATTTTCCAATTACAACTATCAGTCTCTACCCTCATTAAGGATGAGTGCCTTTGCTAAAACTTGAAATTTCTTTTGTTGCTCAAAACTTTGATCATCTCTATATCTACCTGAAGAGCACAACTGTAAAAGTTGTATCATAATTAGTGTATACACATATATCTATGGTTATCAAGGGATAGCCCAAATTTTATACAGTAATTGCCACTTCAATATCTTAATATTAATGTTGATAAAATATTGTACATCTACATATTTTGCTTTCAATTAAAAGTTGTAGCTGTTCAAAGTGGTCCCTAACAGTGACAAATTACAGTCGTTACTGGATCAATATTTGAGTAAGACAATAAAACAAACTTGTTTACATGATTGTATACTTTTTATTTTGTAGATCTTACAATGTCAGTAATTTAATGGATGATCTTAAGTACATGTATCGTGTAGCAGGGGGAGAAGGAAATGGTATTACTTTTCTCTTTACTGATAATGAAATCAAAGATGAGGCATTTCTGGAATACCTCAACAATGTACTTAGTTCTGGAGAGGTAAAATACATTGTAACCATACAATTACTGCCCGTCTTTTATTCTGAAGGAAACTACCTATGCAATCAGTGCCTATCACCACTATCGCTGTGAGTTCGAAACCTGCTCAGGCGAGTTGTACTCAATAAAACATTATGTGATAAAGTTTGTCTGTTTCTCCAGATACTCCACCAATAGTACTGACCACCACAATATAACTGAAATATTGTTGAAAGTGGCATTAAACACCATAACCTAACCCTCTGTATTTCTGATACCAATGGTTTCAGGATGATAAATTAAGGTTTTAACAATGATGCCATTTACTGTTCAATGGAAAAGGGTGAAAAAAGCATATAAAATATTGGCTTCTTCAGTGATTGGGATTAAAAAAAAATTCAATGGGACTATGGCCCCCTTCCCTTCCTTGTCAATGGGACATTTTTGATATGAATGGGCCATAATGACAGAACTATGTGCCAAAATCCAGTGTGAAAAATAATGTAGAATAAAAACATTTAACAAACTTTAATACATGGGTGGAGTAGATATATAAACTATCTGACAACTCACACCCTTCTGTTTGAATAAATAGGATGAAGGACATATGAGCTTGAACTTAACACTTTTTTTTTAATTCTTGGCTTAAACCTTGATCTGGACAAAAAAATCCATCTGATATGCATGATAAACACTGTGCAATGCATGCAAATTCCCATTTCACGTTTCCCAGAGAAAGTAAAAAAAAAACCACGGGAAAGTGACATGCTGATCGGTATCCGATACTTCCCACCGGGAAAGTGTTATAAGTCCGTTGTTGCTCATTGTTGTACTTTGCGGTTATCAGATATATCAGTTTTTGAAACTGGTTTACGATTTATTTAAGCCTGAATTCCATATGTAAAGGTATAAAATTGTATGTATACAAGGTACCAGATATCGATGTTGATTAGCAGTTGAACTTTCACAGATCATTTTGAAATAAAAACTAAATTATGAATTAGATACAGTGATTGGGATTAAAAAATTTTCAATGGGACTATGTCCGTGCAGTCTTGACAGAACGGTACGTCTGACTTCATCAGAAAACGAATGCACGCGTATGACGCAGAGTTTTTATGTGGAAATGCGCCATTTCGTCGGGTAATGCGACTATGGCGCGGGGCGCGTGGTAATCCCAATCACTGCTTCTTGATATTAATGTCATTTCATTTGAAATACCTTAAGACGACTACCAAAAAATACAGGTTAGCTTGCATTTTGATAATGTGTTTCCATTGAAAAAGTA
Organism: Gigantidas platifrons; assembly: GCA_002080005.1. Taxonomy (NCBI): domain Eukaryota; kingdom Metazoa; phylum Mollusca; class Bivalvia; order Mytilida; family Modiolidae; genus Gigantidas; species Gigantidas platifrons. Next base: position 519,887 of record MJUT01030054.1, on the reverse strand, counting down.
GAAAATATTATTATTATTTTTTTTTTTATTTGAATATGATGTTGCTTTTTATTGATCTAGAATTTTTATCCCCTCGCCAACGAAGTTGCAAAGGGATATAGTAACGCTACTGTCCTTCTGTAACATCCTTGTGAACACTCTAGAATCAACATCCTTCAATGGATTTTGACCAAACTTGGTACATACTTAGTCCTTAAGAGAATCTGGAACTCTATTGATTTTCAAGGTCACCGGGTCAAATTTTTATGCGAGGGGATACGCATTGCCCTTGTTTTTTAGCTCACCTGGCCATAGGCCATGTGAGCTTTTGTCATGGGTAAGCGTCCATCCGTCCGTTAGCTTTTCACATTTAACTCTTCTTCTCTGAAACCGCTGAACAGATTTCAACCAAACCTGCCGTAATTGTTCATTGGATTGTCCTCTACCAGATTTGTGTTTTTGGTGTAGATCGGAAATTCAACATGGCCGCCAGGGCCAATAATGTGTTCTGATTGGTTGAAACCTTAAAAATCTTCTTGTCAGAAACCATTAAACCAATTGAATTGTGACTTTGCAGGAATGATCATTGGGTGGTCATGTACTAAACTTGTGAATCGTTTGCCGATCTGAGATTCAAGATGGCTGCCATGACTCGACTTAGTTTTAACATAGGACCCTATGGAAAAAATGTTTACAAGTCTTTAACTCTAAAACCAATAAGTCAATTTAAAACAAACATGGCATGAATGGTCCTTAGGTGGTCAACTTTCAAAATTATGTGCAGTGACCCCGACCTCCATCCAAGATGGCTGCCATCAGCGAACATAGTTTTAACATAGGACCCTATGGGAAAAATGTTTAAAAAAATTTTCCTCTGAAACCAGTAAACCAATTTAAAGCAAACATGGCATGAATGGTCCTTAAATGGTCAACTTTCAAAATTATATCCAGTGACCCAGACGTCCATCCAAGATGGCCGCCATCAGCGGGCATAGTTTTAACATAGGACCCTATGGGAAATTTTTTTTTTAAATCTTCTCCTCTGAAACCAGTAAACTAATATAGCAAACATGTCATCGATGGTCCTTAGGTGATCAACTTCCAAAATTGTGTTCAGTGACCCCAATCTCGGTCCAAAATGGTCGCCGTCAGCGGACATAGTTTTAACATAGAACCCAATGGGAAAATTGTTTAAAAGTCTTCTCCTCTGAAACCAGTCAGCCAATTTAAAGCAAACATGGCATGGATGTTCCTTGGGTAGTATATACTTTCAAAATTGTGTCCGGTGACCACAACCTTCATCCAAGATGGCTGCCATGAGCAGACATAGTTTTAACATAGAACCCTATGGAATTTGAATAGTAACTTAGATGTATTTGGCATGCAGACATTCTTAAGAGGACTTATTTATATCAGGTGAGCGATACAGGCTCACCTTAGCCTCTAGTTTTAATATTGAAAATAATGTTTTCCAGTTTGTTTTTTTTTTATTTTGTTTGACATACATCATTTTATAATCACTTACAGTTTTATATTTTGTGACAATAAAGTTTTGGCTTAGAAATACCCAGAAGTATGAAGTCTTTCTATACCCAGAATGCATACACTGTAATAACAGTATTACTTACCGGGGTATTATTCTTATTTTTCTTACCTAATATCACAATTTTAATAGTTAACTTAGATTGACTTGTTCCTGAATCCTTTTTGTCATTAGATGTTATTTATTTATTTTTTTTAATCATATTTTAGGTGTCCAACCTGTTTGCTAAAGATGAGCAAGATGAAATCTGTCAAGAACTGATTCCTATTATGAAGAAAGAATATCCAAGACGACCACCTACACAGGAAAATTTGTATGATTACTTCATTTTCAGAGCTAGAAATAACCTCCATACAGTCTTGTGTTTCTCGCCTGTAAGTTAATATTAATCAGTATTTAGAGTTTATTTTTATAACATAAATAACGTTTGGACTACTGTATCATTGTTTTCATATACAGTCTTATTGACCCCCCTCTGTATAACAACTTCCTTTGTAATATTATCTAATTTATTCCTTGCCAACATTATCCTTTGTATGGATAACTACTCCCTGTTTAACACGACTTACAACCATGTTCTAAGATTGAAAATTCTTCATATAGCTGAAAACAAGATTTTATCAAATAAATTTTTATACCCCCCGCTCCACCGGAGAGGGGGAGGGGGGTATACTGTTTTGCCTCTGTCTGTCCATCCCAAGATATTTTTCATCGCATTTTTCTCAGCAACTATTGATGGCCGAAATCTGATATTTGGTCACAAGCTTCATATAGGTACCCCATATCATGGGAAGCGTTTTGAGACCCGTCAGATTCCTACTTCCTGTTTGCCGACTTGGTTGGTTTTTATACACATTGAACATATATGCGGGGGTATCATAAGTGAGCATTAGCTCACAGTTCATCTTGTTTAATCTTGCAAGGCAAGAGCATTGTCTACGTACTATTTCTGCTAGACCGATTCGCTTCCTATTAGAATGATGTCGTGTTTGGAAAACTCTTTAGAAATAGCCTAGTCAGTGTTAAAGCAGCATGTTTGGAAAATTCCTTAAAAAATTGTAAAATAGGTATTTGCTTGCAGTGGTTTGGTCCAAGTCACTTATTTCGCAAAATATATTACTGAACACATAAATAGAAATTGTATACTAGATTTCTGAAGTATCAAAATTGCCTAAAGGTTTAATGTGATTTGTATTGAGATGCTTACTATATTGAAGATGGCAGCACATTTATGCTATCAACTGAAAATAAATATAATAAACAGTAAACAGGAAGTTGACATTGAAGTAAAATGTGGAATCAGATTGAACCATTAGATATTGATTTGGGGAAAAAATGTACAACAAAATACACAATTTTCATTGAAACAAAATTTAGGCATTAAATTCATTTATAGGTTAGAGAGAAGTTTAGAAACAGATCACTGAAGTTTCTTTTTATCACATATAATGCACTTAATGATTTAGGTTGGAGAGAAGTTTAGAAACAGATCACTGAAGTTTCCAGGTCTGATATCAGGATGTACTATGGACTGGTTCAGTAAGTGGCCTATGGATGCACTGATAGCTGTATCTGGACATTTCCTCAACACCTTTAATATGGTGTCTACACCAGAAGTCAAACAACAACTGATTAATACCATGGGTGTTGTACATGACAATGTAGCTCTAGTTTGTGTAGATTATTTTCAAAGGTGTGTATCTTACAGTATATGACAACCAATGTTTATAGTTATTCTGACTTCATACATGTCTATTTATTATAATGCTGCTTTAGCAGTAGTTGTATAAATGAATAATTCTTTTTTTTTTTGTGCCATCTGCATTATATTGTAACAGTAGAACATATTTTATCTCCGAAAAATGCAGTGTCCCAGATGGGATTTGATCCCGGGACCTGTCACATCCTAAGCCTCAGCTCTACCAACTGAGCTACTGTGGTTCTTATGGCCTTAAGAAGAGGAGCGTATCTGTTACAATCATGATTGACACAAACGAATCACTTTATTTATCATTCTGTATTTTCATCACATCTACTTCCTTTTGCTACCCACCGACATATAAACTCACCCACTCTGATTTAGTGTTACAAAAAACAACTTATAGCTTAGGCATTCTATGATTGTTGATGGATATGTCATACTTGTTTTCTACCACTCCTATTGTGTTTTTGGTCTAAGATTGTCTTTACTTATGAATCAATCTGTATAATATCTGAAAACAAATTTTGGCATGAAATGCCAATTCAGCATTATGTTCTCACCAACCTGAAGAGAAATAACATAAATTGTAATTCATTTATCCTCTAAAATTGCCACTTTTTATTTATAGATGTTTTTGTATGTCTAATATTTTATATGTTAGAAGTGCCAAGATATATCAGTAGCTTAGTCCATTTAAGCAAAAGGAATATCTATTGCATACTATGTTTTGTTTCTCCTCAAGAATATACTTGATATGTTGCTCACTTGGTATTGTGTAATGAAAGCTTTAACATTGTTTGGTCAACAAAACTGACAACCACCTCTTATCTTAAATCACTGAGCATAAAACAAAGGACCACAACACATGACGTTGGGAAGCCAGGGTGTGGCTTTCAACAGGCACAAAATTCTTGTGGGTTTAAACCGATTAATGAGATATCAACCCTCCTACTCTGATAACAGAACTCCAATTACAATATAGATTTAAACAAATAACACAATTCACTCTTTCATTACTTTCAGATATCGGAGACAAACTCACGTAACACCAAAATCTTACTTGTCTTTCTTGGATGGTTACAAGAATGTTTACAATATTAAACATTCAGAGATTGGTGAGATGGCTAGTAGAATGAACACAGGATTAGAGAAGTTAATTGAAGCCAGTGAATCAGTTGATCAGTTATCAAAGGAACTTGTAGTTAAAGAAAAAGAACTGGAAGTGGCTAATATTAAAGCTGACAAGGTAAGCTATGATCAAATTCATATCGCGGTGCATTTCAATGGATTGTTGGTTTATTATTGATATTTATCTTTACTTTCAACAATTTTACAGCTATGTCGTGGCTAACCAGACTTAATCAGGAGGAAACCTGTGATAGTTAGGACAAGAACTGATCAGTGAAGCACCCAGTAGATGTCTGGAAACCTTAAAATGAGATGGGCTATTACCTACATCAGTCATTTTTGTTTAACAAATTTCAGTAAAAAAAATATTTTAGGACAGAGATTATTGGTGTTAGTCAAAAGGTAACAGTGCAATTTTCATTAGATGTGTCTTTATAAGCCTTTTTTTTTTTTTTTTTTTTAAGTAATTTCTGTGTATTTCGTGTGTTAAAGATTTTGTTTTGAATTTTTGTATTCCGCATATTGTGAAGTATAAATTGATACTTTGTAGGTATTGGAAGAAGTGACGGTGAGTGCTGCTGCTGCCGAAAAAGTGAAGTCGGAGGTACAGAAAGTTAAGGACAAGGCACAGAAAATTGTTGATGAAATAAATATTGAAAAGGCTTACGCAGAAGAGAAACTTGAAGCTGCCAAACCAGCATTGAAAATGGCTGAAGATGCTTTGAAGGTATTGGGATGGGATTCATTTTTGAATGAATCGCCATAGTACACTAAATTGTTTAAGCAAAATTTTGCAACACATTAATGGAGCATTCTAATTATGGCCACTCCATTTGAAAAAATATATGACAACTATAGTCCACAGTTCTTTCAACATTCATTGATTTTTTTGCATCAACTTGGGAATTTTCATATTTTAACCTATATTGGAATTGAAACAAGGTGTACAAACAAGTCAAATTAAAACGATATTATGCAGACTGTATTAAATTATAAATATAGATTCTCCTTCAGTTGCCCGTGGGTTACGGTATTTCTCCACTCAAGAGAGTTAAATTTAAAATTTTAACCACAAGCCATCAGGCGAGTGGTTAAAATTTTTAATTTAACTCTCGAGAGTGGAGAAATATCGTAACCCACACGGGCAACTGAAGGAGAATTTGTTTCTCCCATTATTTAACACAAACTGTATTTCAAAATTTGAAATTAATGCAGGGAAAGGCACGAGACATTTTAATTCTCTAGAGGATTACAGATTTTTCCACCACTGGTTCAGCGGGGTTAAAATGCCATGATAATGGGAGAAATAATAATAAATTAAATAAGATTCCAGAAACAACATAACTGATCAAAAATAAGATGTGAAAATACATCAACACTTTTGTTAGATACACTGGAATTCAGTGTTTTGTGCTACTATTATATTTATGCTCCATAAACAGAGCCCTTTATTGTGTTGCCTGCGTTACGCAGAGGCGACATAGTCGTCGTCGGCGTCACAAAATAATTTCTGTCACATTTTTCTCAGGAACCACACATGCCAGCTTCTTGATATTTGGCACAGAGCATCAGTATGGAGAACTGTGTCGTGTATGACAGTTTCGAATCTGCGGCATGTCCACTTCCTGTTTGACGGAACTTAGAATATTTTTGATATCGAAAAATTTGTCATAAAATAATTTCTGTTACATTTTTCTCAGGAACCACACAGGCCAACTTCTTGATATTTGGCACAGAGCATCAGTATGGAGAACTGTATCGTGTAAGACAGTTTCGAATTTGCCGCATGTTCACTTCCTGTTTGACGGAACTTAGAATATTTTTGATATCGAAAAATTTGTCATAAAATAATTTCTGTCACATTTTTCTCAGGAACCAGACAGGTTAACTTCCTGATATCTGGCACAGAGCATCAGTATGGAGAACTGTATTATGTAAGATAGTTTCGAATCCACATGTCCACTTCCTGTTTGCCGCAACTTAGAATATTTTTAGATAGAAAAATTTGTCACATTTTTCCCAGGAACCACACAGGCTAGCTTCCTGATATATGGCACAGAGCATCAGTATGGAGAACTGTATCGCATGTCCACATCCTTTTTGATGGAAATTAGCTATCGATTATTATTTTTTCACATGATAATATCTCATCCTTCAAATAATTCATCATGTCAGAATAAATTGTAATTTTCAAAAACTTCATCAGTCAAAACTAACTATATCACAAAATTTAGAATACAAAAATGTAATATACTTTTTCATCATGATGTTACTTTCAATGATGAAGTAATCTAAAGAAAATAAGTTCGCAGGTGACACATGTCTTCCCTGGAAGACTTACCACTAAGTTTATTCTTGCTATAAATGTAGGTTTAGGTTTATTTTGCTTAACGCCACTTTCAACAATATTTCAGTTATATCGTGGTTATCAGTTTTATTGGTGGAGAAAACCACTGACCTGTCGCAAGTCACTGACAAACTTTATCACATAATGTTGTATCACCTAAGTGTCCTATAAATGTAATCTGACATATATTTATATTTTGTAGACTATCAAAGCCACTGATATTTCCACTGTCAAGAAGCTGGGTAAACCACCTCATTTAATTATGAGGATTATGGACTGCGTCTTGATCCTGTTTCAGAAAAGATTGGACCCGGTCACTCTAGATCCTGAGAGACCATGTTGTAAGCCTTCCTGGGGAGAATCTCTTAAGGTTAGGGATACTTCAGATACTTGAGTTAATGATAAATTATTTATTTACTATATATTGATTCTTGTGGTTTCAAGGACTGTTAAATTGTGGTAGGTTGGACCATGTTATAAGCCTTCCTGGAAATAATCTCTTATAAAGGTCAGAAATAAAAAATAAAAAATTAAAAAAAGATTTTTGACTGAAGTAAATGATAAATTTACTTGATTCTTGTTGTTCTAAGCACCGTTGATTTCTTTGCCAATTTTATTATTTTTACTTACAGTTAATGAGTGGGTCTGGATTTCTTCCCAGCTTACAATCATTTTTTAAGGACACAATTAATGAAGAGACAGTTGAATTACTTGAACCTTATATATCCATGGAGGATTATACCTTAGAAACAGCCAAGAAAGTATGTGGAAGTGTTTCTGGACTTCTCTCTTGGACAACAGCTATGGCAACTTTCTTTGGAATAAACAAAGAAGTGTTGCCTTTGAAGGTAACTTATGTGAAAGATTTCTTTAATCATTGTCAGGCCTAACAGTTCATTTCGTCTCATGTTGGACTATAAAAAAATTGACAAATATATTGTGATTTAAAAAAATGTCTGCCAGTCATCCAACAAACAATACCTCAAGTAGACATAATATATCACAAGTTATAGTAGATTGAGTACAACCAAAACACTGAAAATAAAATTGAACTAATTTATTAACTGACATTTTTATCACTATTGCAGTCTGTCAAGCGACTCCTGATTTTCCTGATTTTGAACTGTTCCTGATTTTTTCCTGAATTTGTTAGATAAACTCCTGATAACTCCTGACTTTGAACTTTTTCCCCACAAAAAAAAATAATAACATAAGGCCATACAAAGTTAATTTCTTGGTTCTCAGGCCCGCCCGCATGTGGAAATTCGTCGCCGCATTGACGATTTTTTGGCAAAAATAGTAAAAAAATGTGGTAGCGCTGTCCGTACGGAAAAAACAACCGCATCCGTTTTTCTCTTATATCGCGTGGTCGGTGAAACACTTTAAAACGCATCATGCTTAAATGAGATTTAAAGCATCGTTATGACAATGTATAAATAAAAAACGTGTTTCCGTTTGACATTTAGACAAAATGTCAATCGTTTCTGTGCAAATTCGGCACAAATGTTTGCCAGTTTTACCAGGAAACATAATGGGGGGCTTCTCCGAAGCTTGTACCTTATTGGAATTGTTTACGGAGATAAAAAATGGTACGTTGGGACCAGCGGATTGGACGTTTCCATAAAAATTAACCACTTGTGATGTTTCTGCCACCATTGGAAGAAATAAAATTGAAATTTTCAATAAAATAATGAAAAGATTTATACATTGCCATATTTTTCACACAAAAAAAGAAGAAAAAATGCCTCCCTCATCACTTTTTACAGCAATAAAAGGATTAAAAAAAAAATGACGCCCTCCCTCATCAATTTTGACAAAAAAGGGCCTGAGAACCAAGTAATTAACTTTGCATGGCCTAATACGTTGAAATTATTTAAGTGTAAAGCATCTTATCAATAAAAGGAGGTGAGGAAAATGGCCTAAGTAAGACCTTTTAGCCTGCCAATTACATTCTGACATTCTGATAATGACCTTCATCTGGAATCAAAAACACCATGCTTAAATTTATATATTATGGCCTGAAAGTTCTTACTTAGAGGGGAGGAAGGTGGCCAT
>MJUT01030054.1:491257-504557 GCA_002080005.1 Gigantidas platifrons | reverse complement strand
TTTTGGAGCTACAGCTTTAATATTTTGTAGGATGTTTATACACATAATGGAGGTGTGCATGTGCACAGGAATTTGATTTTCATCAAATATTCTCAAAATGACAGGTAGTTGGACTTAATCATTTTTTTTGTACTAGCTGCATAAAGGAACATGATTTGTCTGGCTAACTCTTCCTACGCTTTTTGAGCTAGACCTTTTACATTTTGTACACAGTTAGTACCAACACTGAAGGTGTGCATATTATATGGATTTTGATTTTCAACAATTTTTTACAAAATTATGCTTATATGAACTTAGCCACTGAAACCTGTTAACGTGTAAACAACGCTCCTTATACTTGCGGGTCCCTCCGGGCACTCCAGCTTCCTCCGCCACGATATGGCTGAAAATGGTGTTAAATCCCATTCAATCAATCAATCAATCGAACATCACATTGTTAGGTACAGATTCATTTATTTCAGTCATTTCTGCTTGATGCTGAATAAGCAAATTATTGGTTTGCCCTTTTGCAATTATAACCGCGGGGGCATTGTATGTGTCTTACAGACACAAACCCCTTTTAAAGTCTATACATAACTTTTCTACATCATACCCGATGAATAATATACCATTCCTTCAAATTAAGTTATATTGAAAATCCATTTTGGCTCTTCAAGACGTTTTCTTTGCATTATACCCCTACACATTCCTCAGAACCAAGCCAAAAATTAAGGTAGTAAATTGGAATTGGGGTGAGGGGGGGGGTTGAGGTTGAGACGGGGGCATTCAATTTTCTAGTTTTTAATTGTGACCTACAATGTACACTATTATTTTTATTTTTTCAAATAACAAAACACATATAAAGACTTGTGTTCTGGTGTTGAACAATTCGTTTCTTTATCAATATAAATATTAAAATCATCAAATGTGAAATATGTGATGGACGTTATGCAGGACAGGAAACCCGTGATGGGACGTTGTAGGACCGAAAATACCATTGCATAAAGTAATTTGATACTATGTCAAGCCTAATTAATAAGGTTATTGTGAGAACATACCAAATGTTCATGTGTCTTAAGCTTATAGTGTATAAGTACTTATTGAAAAGTCAATTATGAGATTCAGTCCAAAAGTAACGTCCGTGTAAAATTATTTGTCCAAATTTGTGTTCAATTGTCTGCTATCACAACATGCCGTCCCAACTCGTCGTGGTTTTCGTGTCAATTACTACTTTTTTACTATATAATTTTAAACGTACGATGTAAGAGAGTATTGGGGAAGTTTATTTAGCTTGAATTACAATAATCGTGGAATATATATTACGTCCGTTTATCTGTGATGGACATAACTTACCGGGACGGACACAGAATACGTTCCTCTCGTCGCCATATTGTTTTTCTGGTTGCAGCAAAAATTGATGATGTCATGTGTTTATGAGTACACAAAAGTTTAGAATCCAGCGTAAGTGTCATTTCGTGTATAAATAACTAAATATTTTGATAGTTTGGAGACCGTAACGGACGTAAAAGTTGGACAGAACTTCTGGGTTATTGAAAAATATCAAAATTTAAAGTTGAAATAAGGTTCACACAATCAATTTTCTACATGAAATTATTGGTTTTAAAGATAAAGTTTCAATTACCTTATACTGTTTTATTAAAGGTTCGTGCATTCTACAAAAATTGAAACTGACGAAAATTTCCTTATGGTGGACAGGAAACAATTACGTCCATCACACAACAATAAATTCAATTTTTAACATAAAAATATGAAAAAGTAGGTAAAAAAAAGTTTGTATACTTAATTTTATTCCTTTTTTATCCATAATCAGCAACTTACCTATTTATATCTCTGTATAAAGTTAAAAAATCTCCATTCAAAATATGTTACCGCGAGATACAACAAAAACAACATGATTTTTTTGATTTTTTTTCTTGATTTTTTTAAGAAAACAATTGTTTTCTACATTCACTTTATCTTATGTGTTACAGAAGACCATTAATATGCATTTTTGTAAAAATGTAATTTATCTGTTAAAAATCATGTATTGAAACAGACCACCCAAGCCAGAAACAGAAATGGCCTATTACTGAATAGTGAGTCTTGTGCAATAATTAATGGTATACATGATATACTATATTGTGGTTTCGTCTGTGCTTCCATTCTGAATTGGTGTCAGGATGATATGTTGCAAACAAAAAGTTGGATTGAAGCTAGGTGTGGTATATATGGGTATCATATGAATATCTAGGTCAACTTTGATAAAGACGATTTTTTGACAAATCTTTCCAGGTATGCCCTTTTTTAGTACTTCAAGTTTGCTAAATTTTTCGTTCCAGTATGATAACCTGTGAATGAAAAGTCTGATTGAAGTTAAGTGTAGTATGTAAGGGTATCTTAACAGTAGCCAGGTCAAGTTCGATGAAGACCATTTTTTGACAAATCTTTCCAGAGTTATGCCCCTTTTTTGTACTTCAAGTTTGCTAAATTTTTGGTTCCCGTATGATAACCTGTGAATGAAAAGTTTGATTGAAGTTAGGTGTAGTATGTAAGGGTATCTTGACAGTAGCCAGGTCAAGTTCGATGAAGAAAATTTTTTGACAATTTTTAAAAGAGTTATGCCCCTTTTTGTACTTTGAATTTGATATAAAAAAAAAAAAAATTATGTATTTATATAACCTGTTTTTAGATTGGTGAGTGGAATATTCAAGGTCTTCCAAATGATGAATTGTCAGTTCAGAATGGTATTATCACAACAAAAGCAACAAGATTTCCATTGTTGATAGATCCTCAAGGTCAGGGTAAAAACTGGATTAAAAGTCGAGAGAAAGAAAGAGAATTACAGGTAAATGACAGGCAAAGATTTGGTATGAAGATTATAATTGTCTTGAGTGTATACTATAGAACAGTAAAATAAAAATTGTAGCATGCTAATACAGTTAGAGCTTGTTTATATCTCAGTCACTTATAATTCTGTTGTAATTGACACTTACCCCCTAAGACATTCTTAGGGTGAGATTGTATTCAACAACATTTTAATAGACCTCATCTTGGTGGTCGCAGTTGGTTTTGAAAGTATGCATACAGAAAATGCAAAGCTACTAATTTGCAAGAAAACTAAAAACTGATTTGTCAAGGAGTAGAAGTCCAAGACGCCAGAATAATCTTCTGATTTAATATGGTTCTCAGCCTCAGAAGTAATTTTTATTCATTTTTTAATGAATTTCTTTAGTGGTGGTTCATTTGATCAAGTGAGGCTTTGTCGTCACTATGTGTCCGTCGTCTATAAACCTTCAACATTTCAATTTATTTCTCACAAACAACCTGGCCGAATTCTAACCAAACTTTGTAGAAATGTTACACGGGTAGTCCTCAGAATTTTATATGCTATTGGTTTTTATTCAGAGGTTTGACATGGCTGTGAGGGCCAGTTATGCTTTCTGATTGTCTTAAATTTCAAAAATCTTCTCGAAACCTCATGTGATATGGAATTGTTCCTAGGTAGAAATGTTCCTTAAATGGCCCTCTTAAAAAAAAAAATTTGTTGATTGGAAATCCAATATAGCTGTCACCGTATGGCATTGTCTGTGGGAAAATGAAAAAAATAATATTCTCATACACAAGAAATTTGATTGAACCTAAAGTGTACATGAATAATCATTGAATGGTCCTTTGAATATTTGAATTTTTTGTGCCGATCAGATATCTAAGATGGCCACCACCACAGAATCATTTGACAGTAATCTTGGCTAGAATGTGCCTTGAATGGTCCTCTACAAAATCTGAGTTTATTGTGTCATTCAGAAATCTAAGATAGCTGTATATTCAGAACATAGTTTTAGCATAAGACCTTTTGCAAAAATGAAGGGGAAAAAATTCTCAGATACTAGAAATAGACTGAATTGAAACGATACATAAATACCATTGGATTGTCATTCATTTTTTGTGAGAATGTGAACATTGTGTAACAATGGAAATATGATGTTGAATAAAAAATACCTTTTTCTCAAAATGTTCAAACTTGCTTGAATTTAACAATGTATGAATAAACAGGTGAATGATACAAGCTCAGGTGAGCCTATAGTTTTAACTAAATTGTGCTGGTTTTCTTATAAGTGTTAAAAAATGTAATTTGTATTTTTTTGTAAGATGCTCTTTTAATATTGAATTTCTAATTACTGAAAATTCTCAAGTTGATCAGAGTTGAGCAACCGTTGGCTAGAAGTTCAACAAAGTAATCATGATTATTTAGGAGTACAACAAAGTAATCATGATTATTAAGGAGTACATTTCAGTTTATTTTTCATAGGTAACCTCCTTAAACCATAAGTACTTCCGTACTCATCTAGAAGATGCTCTATCATTAGGACGTCCTCTTTTGTTAGAAGATGTCGGTGAGGACCTGGATCCTGCTTTGGATAATGTATTGGAGAAAAATTTCATCAAATCAGGATCAACTTACAAAGTATGAATACTAAATATTAGCATTTTACGATCAGTTACAATTATAAAAGGCATGAATATATCAAAACAAAACTCTTAGGAGTTGCATTTATGAATGACATGAAAACAATAATGTGCATATACTCTGTGTGTACCGAAAACCTGTAGCGATACAACATTAAGTGATAAAGTTTGTCATTGACGGGTCGGTGGTTTTCCACCAATAAATCTTACCGCCACGATATAACTGAAATATTGTTGAAAGTGGCGTTAAACACCATAAACCAAACCTAAAACCTGTAGTATGTGAAGTTGACATCTGTAAACAAATAGGAAAATATTGACATAAACAACAAGTGATTATTATATACAGTTACATTATCTTGATATTATTGTAATAAAACAAATCAGGCTTGACTACTTTTTAATGTTAAGTAAAACATTTTTTCTTTAATTATATTTGGGGAAAAAAGGCAGCTTAGTTTTGCCCTCTTTTATACTTGTTATTTCTGTTCCAATACACAGTTGCCAACCCTTCAGCACTGGCTGAAGTTTTTCCAGATGTTCACTGTCATTTCCATATTAACATTTTACATTCTCTATTCTGAATTGAAACATCAGTTGTAAAATAATACTTTACTGCTTAAGATTTATAAAGTTTTATAAATATTGCAAAGAAAGTAATAGAAATGTGCTGCATACTTTTGTTCAAAGGTCATTCATGGGCATAATGGAAGAAGTTTGAATCTGTTCTGTTTAAAATAAATAAGGGTGACTTCAATATGTTTCATAATCTGAATATATACCATAACCAGAAGTGAAGACAATCTCTTGTTTACTTGGACACTCTTAACATACTCCAAATTCTTGGCAGATAAAGTTAAAAAGCATTGTGTTATGCAAAAGTTTAAGGATGACTACCTGGCAATATATCCATATGTCATTGTGAAGTCTAAAGAAGACAAATTTCATACCCATTGTAACATTTGTATTACAGAATTTGTGAAAGGACCGGAATGGTATGTTTTTCATGAAAACAACAAATTAATCTTACTGACAAAGGGAACTAGCCAAAATCATCAGTCAATGAAGTTGCGAAGGGATATAGTAACGCTACCGTCCGCCCTTCCTTCCGTAACATCCTTGTGAACACTCTTGAATCCACATCCTTCAATGGATTTTGACCAAACTTGGTACATACTTAGTCCTTAAGAGAATCTGGAACCCTATTGATTTTCCAGGTCAAGGTCACCAGGTCAAATTTTTACCACGTAACATCCTTGTAAACACTCTAGAATCAACATCCTTCATTGGATTTTTATCAAACTTGGTACATACTTAGGATAATATGGAACCCTATTGATTTTCAAGGTCAAATTGTTTACCACATAACATCCATGTGAACACTACAATCAACATCCTTCAATGGATTTTGACCAAACTTGGTAAATACTCAGTCCTTAGGAGAGTCTTGAATCCTATTGATTTTCAAGGTCACAGGGTCTAATTTTTACCCTGTAACATTCTTGTGAACACTCTAGAATCAACAGCTTTCAATGGATTTTGCCCAAACTTGGTACATACTTAGTCCTTAGGAGAATCTGGAACCCTATTGATTTTCAAGGTCATAGGTCGAGGTCACCGGGTCAAATTTTTAGGCAAGGGGATACACCATGCTTTGCGTTGCCCTTGTTGCATACCTGTTTACCACTACGATTTCAGCGTAGTTTCTACCACTTTTGAACCCTAAATTACGCTCTACGCCCTCACAAGTTATTTCTACGCCAACAAGTTGCAAAACTGAAGAAAAAAAAAAACGCCAGAAAGTACTCTTCTTTCTTATGGTAGATATCCGAACGCAACACTGAATCTTTGTCGTTTGAGCGGTTTAAAATTATTTTATATCCATGCTCCTTACAAACACTTTGATGATCTAGTAACATGTGTCTGAAAATTAATGGCGGCATGCCAAATGCAAGCAGGGGACTGAGCTTGAAGTCACTGCCATTGATAAGAGAAAGATATAAACATGAATTTACAGAAATTTGGAATTGTCTCAAACCCTCAACAAAGGGGGATACATTTTTACCGTGTTCTACTTGTGACAGACTGATTTTCGTGTCTGGTTAATGAAGTGATAACCGCCATATTTGAAATTTGTCGATGAAGTTGAGAGTAAAGGGAAAAAATCAGATTTAGCGTAAATTGAGGTTTGCAAATATATAGAGATTGTATCATCTTATTTAGCAATGAATTATCTTTACATTTAATAATATGAACGATTATCGATCTATTAAGCTGTTTTCAGATATTTTATGTGATGGCCCTACTATTGATAATTTCAAATAGTCATCTCTAAAAACCCAATATTGGTTATTTGGAATTTTTTTGCATTGTAGTGTACAATTAATATTTTTATTTAATGAGAACTGTACATATATTTATATTATTTCTAAAGTCATTACACTATACAAAATTTTTTTCAGAATAATGATTATAAAAGGAATTAATAGATGTGGTGTTTGCATCTACAAGCAAGGGAGATAATCGAACGGGGCAATCATTTCAATGTCTATCGAGTATATGTTAAACTACCCTATCTAATATCTAAACTGGATTTGACTGTAAAATTTAAATTATTGATGCAATAACATAATTTTATGTTAAAACGGGTTGCATAAACATGTTGCGCTGTTGACAAATTTTCAGTAAGTACCATATGCTTTTAGGCTAGCCAACAAATCCTTACACTTAGACAATACACACAGGTATACACAAACAATCATGTTCAACAAGAAGCTGTATGATGTACATTGCAGGAAACGATACCAAATTTTTCAAACTTTTCTTAGTGAGGGGGTGCTCTCAAACCCCCAAGCGTATTAGACAAAAACTACTTTCAGTCAAGGAAGAAAACTACTCCTATAGGTCAACCAGGGTAAACAGGTCTGTTGCTGCTATTTGTTTTAAAAATCCTCATGTTGTTCCCTTATTTTTAATGGATTCTGCAGTTATATGGTATTTTCAATGGCCTGTTTTTTTTTATTTTAATAGTCAAGGGTTTCCAACCACAGGGACAGAATCAATTAATCTAATTGATCCTTTAGAGTTTAATGGATAAAAAGCATATATATATATATATTGTTGTAGGTTAAAGTTGGAGACAAAGAATGTGATGTAATGGAAGGTTTCTACTTGTATATGACGACTAAACTGGCTAATCCTGCCTACACACCAGAGGTAAGGCCATACAAAGTTAATTTCTTGGTTCTCAGGCCCGCCCGCATGTGGGAATTCGTTGCCGCATTGCCGATTTTTTTGCAAAAATAGTAAAAAAAGAAAGATTTAAATGCGGTAGCGCTGTCCGTACGGAAAAAAACAACCGCATCCGTTTTTCTCTTATATCGCGTGGTCGGTGAAACGCTTTAAAACGCATCATGCTTAAATGAGATTTTAAGCATCGTTATGACAATGTATAAATAAAAAACGTGTTTCCGTTTGACATTTAGACAAAATGTCAATCGTTTCTGTGCAAATTCGGCACAAATGTTTGCCAGTTTTACCAGGAAACATAATAGGGGGCTTCTCCGAAGCTTGTACCTTATTTGAATTGTTTACGGAGATAAAAAATGGTACGTTGGGACCAGCGGATTGGACGTTTCCATAAAAATTAACCACTTGTGATGTTTCTGCCAGCATCGGAAGAAATAAAATTGAAATTTTCAATAAAATAATGAAAAGATTTATACATTGCCATATTTTTCACAAAAAAAAAGAAGAAAAAATGCCTCCCTCATCACTTTTTACAGCAGTAAAAGGATAAACAAAAATGCCGCCCTCCCT
Source organism: Gigantidas platifrons (assembly GCA_002080005.1). Taxonomy (NCBI): domain Eukaryota; kingdom Metazoa; phylum Mollusca; class Bivalvia; order Mytilida; family Modiolidae; genus Gigantidas; species Gigantidas platifrons. The sequence goes on along the minus strand of MJUT01030054.1, from coordinate 496,292 downwards.
CATCAATTTTGACAAAAAAGGGCCTGAGAACCAAGTAATTAACTTTGCATGGCCTAATATGTCATAATGTTATTACAGCCACATGTTATGTCTGTAAATCATGATTCATATTCAAAATAATCTTCCTAGAAATTCCAAACTGTACTTAATAATAAGCAAGATTATTTATAACAAGATGAAAGATAAATACATTGTTTAGTTGGCTGATGTTTTTTTCTCAAGTAAGCAGCATTTCAACAACATTTAATGTGAATGAAACTTTAAATAATACACCAGCGTGTAGGTAACAAGTTGGCACAGAAATGGTCTTGTGGATGGATGTTTTGGGTGCCACAAATAAAAAGGGAGATAATAGATTGTGAAATTTTACCTTGCAAAGGGTTAACAAAAGGAGATAATGGATTGTGAAATTTTGCCTAACAAAGGGAGATAATGGATTGGGAAATTTTCCTAACAAAGGGAGATAATGGGTTGGGAAATTTTGCTTTGCAAAGGATTAACAAAGGGAGATAATAGATTGGGAAATTTTGCCTTGCAAAGGGTTAACAAAGGAAGATAATGGATTGGAAAATTTTACTTTGCAAATGGTTAGCAAATAATCTCCTAACAAAATTGCTCATAAGGAATTGATGTAAGTTGTCTCTTACTGCGGCAGTTAGCAATCTGGGAAAAAAACGACCTTACATAAATCATCGACAGTTTTTGAGTAATTTCAATTTGTAAATAGGTATGTTAAACATACTAGTATTTTACCTTTAAAACCCTTGAATGTATTTAGAAAGCTAATAATGATATTATTAATTTGAACAGGTCAGTGCTAGAACATCAATCATTGATTTCACTGTCACAATGAAAGGTTTGGAAGATCAGCTGTTGGGACGTGTTATCCTTACAGAGAAAAATGTGAGTTGTTGTCATGAACCATAAGCGTTTATAAATGGGGTCCAAATTCAGGTTTCCAAAGTTAGCATAGTTGCAAATGGGAAAATTAAAAACATATATATGTATTTGGCAGTGGAATATCATTATCATATGGAGATATGGAGGTTCAAAATTGTACAAATGAATGCCCCAGTGACTTGACTATTGCTTCCAATTGTTTTACATAGGCTACAAATGAGAAACTTTTTTATAATCTTTTCTTTTTTTTTTGGGTACAAAAAAGCTATGAAAATACAATTGTATTTGGAATTAACTATTATTATGATTCTAACATGTCCAAATAAAGGCTCCAGGGTCCAAACTGTAGTATGCAAAATTTAACTTGTACACTAAGGGAAGAAAAACTATTTAAAATAATTTTGTGCCAAATATGGAATTGGATATTTAATTCCATAAAATTCAGATAAATATAAATTTTGTTGCCCACCACCTGTAACTAATCAGGTTCCAGGACAGCTGACAGGTAATATGTGGTTTTTTGTAGATCTTCTATTTCCAGAATCATATTTCCATGTAAATGCTTGCTAACTGAAAATACAAACAGTAGATATATTTTGTTGACCAGCTTGCATTCTTTCCCTACTAAGATCCTTTCCAAAAACTTAAGAAAAGGCAAGTTTTGACAAATTTTTAAATGAAGGATTAAGGGTATGTTTTTATCTCATCACTAGTTTATAATATCATAATTTACACATCTTCATAGTACTTGATATGACCAAATTAGAAAATGTTTTGTCAAGCATTTATCAGTTGGTTTTCAATGAGAATGTGAGGAATATATATTTCATGTTAGTGGCATAATTTTATGTAAGGAAATTGAGTGACATGTATAGATTTGAAGGACAGTCTGGGTAAAGTTTTTGAATTTTTGAATTGATTCAAATAAATTCATATATCATTTTGTTTTGTAGGAGTTAGAAGCAGAGAGAGCTAAATTAATGTTGGATGTTAATGTCAACAAAAGAAAAATGCAAGAACTAGAAGACAACTTACTGTATAAACTTACAAGTACAAAGGTTGAATATTACTATTTATATTAATTTTCATAATCAAGAATTTTGATACTATATTTGATGAATTCATTTGTATTTTTTTTTTCTCAAATGTCTAGTTTTTATTTAATTTCTAATGGTGATGACAAATGTGACAAAATTATTTTACTTGGGGTAGAAAGAAGCTTTTTATGTTAAATTCAAAAATGTTTTGGAATTAAAGTTTATTTAAATATTTTAAATTTTGTTTTCAAAATGTACATAATTGAAAGGTGAAAACAGTTGTATCCTCTATAAGTGTTTTCTTACCATTATACTCATTTAAATTTTGTCTACTCTGTATGTCCAAATTGAGAGGACAATGGTTTACCATAATGTAAACTGGTTGCATCGCCATATTTAGTCACACTGAACATAAAAAGTATATTAGTTTTTATTTGATCAAAGTACTTACTCATAGTGAGGGAGAAAATGTCACCATTGTACTATTTTTGCTCAACTGTACGAAGGTGTATTAATAAATTCAGATTATATAGTTGAAAAATTTATTATTTTAGCTCTTGTCAGGACGTTTGTGAAAGGTATAATTTTAAACAATATATAATCAACTATTAGCTGCTATACTAAAGCTTTCATTATCTATCCCTTACTTTCATCTTTCTGTCTAATATGTATCCCTGCATGCTTGGCTTGTGTGTACTCTGACAAAAGATGAGATAATTCAGACCTGATTTTTTTTATTCCGGATTTTACCGTTACGATTCCTTTTTAAAAGTATATTCAATACTTCCGCTTTGCCGATTTCTGCTTTTTGTTGGCTACGTAAAATCAGGTCTGAGATATTAAAAAATAGTGCCAGAACTTTTTTTTTTTACCTGGCAAAAGTTGATTTCTCCAATGAAACAAGTACCATCAAAGAAAGTTATTGCTTAGAGTAATCGGAAACATTCCAGTCAATTAAAATTAGATGTTTGTTGTATCTTTTTTGACATTTTTTCTTTGGCAATACACTAACATCTAACTGCATCCTGTTTAGGGTCATGTCAGGTTACCTTTCATTCATCTTTGACCATTCAATCATCTGGAAGAAACTTAAATTTATAGCTCTTGGCATATATTCCGGTTTTCAGGGTTCGTACAGGTGCTTGAAATCGAAAGTAGCATAATCAAGGACTTGAAAGTACTTGAATTCCAATAAAGGTGCTTGAAAACCCTTGAAAACTACTTTTTCATTTGAACAATCTTATTCCCGCGAATTAAGTGCATGTTAACAGTCATTTTCGATCTCCAAGACGTTGAATCAATGTCAACAACCTCAGTTACCCCTGGAAATATAAATAGACCTTCCCGTATCACTACATGCTATTTGTGGAAAATCGTGTTATTTCTATAAAACGGTGTTTTCCGGAAGTTAACCGCTGAAATCAAAAATACGCATTAATGTAATCCCATCACCTGGCTTCAAGCTTGTCGTTTTAATTGGTTTCCGTGACGATTCATGGGTTTTCCTGAACGTATTTCTTAATGGGCATAACATCAAACGTGTCCACTTATGTTCTAAATTAAAAATTATGAAAATAAAAAATCATAGCATCGCGTGATCAGCCGTCGGTCGCCAGTGACCTTGATCATTGCCAGTTCAAGATGCCGGGAAAATGTAAATTCCTGAACAAATGGCTAGAGCAGCCACAATACCATGCCTGGCATAGAAATAGCCCAGATATTCATAAAGCACACTGCAAATGCTGCAACAAAAGTGTTGACATTTCCTCCATGGGAGAATCTGCCCTCCAAAGTCATATGAAAGGTATTTTTATATCTTTATTTCTGCCATGTGTGAAAGGATCTGAAAGGGGGAGTTAAAACAGTTTTGGGCATTAAGAAAAAAAGAGGCAAAATGTGTAGGGATTTAGGAAACAAAAATGATGGGATAATATTTAAAACTTTGGGGATTGGTGAAGTCGAAAAAATTGTGGGAATAGAGGAAATTATAGAAAATGTTTTAAGAACAATTTTTTAATTGAAAAAATTAAGGACGTGGGAATAAGGTCACCCCATCATTATTGTTGTATAATACACGGTTGGCATTATATAAGTATGCATAATTCTCTAAACATCTTTTGATTTTAATACTATCTGAGTTGATAATAAATGTTGCTGCAGTTGATTTGTTCTAACTTCTTTAAAAACACGGCGTATTAACATGATCAAATCATACAAGTTTCATATGTTTGAACAATAAATGTGAAAACAAAACTGAACAGAAAAGTAAAAAAGAAACACAAAAGTACCTTCACCCACAAAACCACTGTCATTGGACATCCATCATTTTCACTTGAAGAAAGGTAAGGTTAAACAAGGTTTTATATATGAAAATGCTCAGAAAAAGGTGCTTGAAAACTAATTTTTGTCCTGGAAAGTGCTTGATTTTGCTCAACAAAAAAGTGTATGAACCCTGGGTTTTAAAAAGTAGGCTCATGAATTAATTTATATATCTCACAAATTGATTTGAAGAGTTAGACAGTAGGTTATTGATCCTCCATGCAACAGGAACTATAAAACTATCTTAATATAATACTAACTGGAAAGTGATTCCATTTATCATCTTCAGCTGTATTTTGACTAATGTTTACAGGCTTTGGTAGAGTTTTATAACTAATACCTAACATTGAATTTTATATGAATGAATGCACATTAACATTTGTACACTAGTTTCTCTTGTATGTTCACAATTAATATTTATATGCATTGCAATTACAAATAGTCAAACCTGCCCATGAGGTCACCTCTATTAAGCAGTCACATGTATTAAAAGGTCACATTTTTATTATCCTTTCATAGAAGATTTCATATGAATTGAACCTTTTTTAAGAGGTCACCTGTTTTAAAAAACCACTTTTTAGCTCACCTGACCCAAAGGGTCATGTGAGCTTTTGTCATCATTTTGCGTCTGTCGTCGTTCGCGTCTGTAAACTTTTCATACTTTCTTCTTCTTCTTTGAAACCACTGAACTGATTTGGACCAAATTTGGCAGAAATGTTCATTGGGAGGTCCTCTACTAAATTTGTTATTTTGGTGCAGATCGGAAATCCAACATGGCC
>MJUT01030054.1:445543-470402 GCA_002080005.1 Gigantidas platifrons | reverse complement strand
TTTTTTTTTTAACCTATCCAGGGATGTTCTGGTGTAATCATTGGTGTCTGTGTCAAGCTTTTGTGAGTGAAATTAAAAACTTTGAAAACAATAGTTAATATGATTGAACTGATGTACATGTAGTCCTACAATATAAAACTCCGATAGGCGCGATGTTTTACATGTTTTAATTTTATTTTTCCTTTTTATTATTTTTTGTTATTTACTATTTACTGTTTTCTATTTATTTTTTTATTTCTGATGTCCGCGCCTCGGAGTCTTATGTAGGAAGCCATATTTCCCGTAGCATTTTTGAAAATCCAAGAAACACCCGTTACTGCGGTGTATGGGTAAAATCTATGAAAATGTAACTTACCTTGATTTTGTGTGTCAATTAACTGTCCAATTAATTTAAATTAGGTAGCAGGTGAGAATCGTGGCGTGTTCCGGAGAAGTGTTATATATATATAGGTCACGTGAATGTTTAAATGTGGAGGTTTGTATACATTACGGATTTGTGCCTTGGAAAATAACGGTTTGCATAGAGCATATTAATATTTTTAAGAACCAATTATAGATATTTAGACATCATGACACTAGAACATGCGTTATTTGCTGAATTAGAATCTATTTCATGTCGGTTGTGACAAATACACACAAGAGATATTTCATGAGGCAAGTACAGTTTCGTTTTGTAAACCAAATTCCCAAATATAGGATTCACTGGGATGCCGGATTCACTTGTTTTTCACTCGGATTCTCTCGGAGGAGTACATGTCGCATCATTGCAGACGAGAGGGGGGCTTGGCAAAATCACAATAAAAAACATGGAAATCGGACTTGACATATAAAAGTAAGTGCATTTTTATTCTTTTTTAATATATATATTCCAGCATGTGCAGTTTTAGCTATTATGAAATGTTATTATAATAGTGTAAAATGGTCCAAAAGTTCCCATCGAAATTTGATGGGAACTTGCTAAAGGAAATATGGCTTCCTACATAAGACTCCGAGGCGCGGACATCAGAAATAAAAAAATAAATAGAAAACAGTAAATAGTCAATAACAAAAAATAATAAAATTAAAACATGTAAAGTAAACATCGCGCCTATCGGAGTCTTATATTGTAGGACTAATGTACATGTAGCTAGTAGAATTGAAGTAATTATATTATTCTAATATTTAGTGCAGCTGAACTTCTACTTAGCTGAATTATGCTAATAGGACATAACTGAGTTAACAAATATCCCTGTCATTTATTTCAGAAACAAAGGTAATAAATCCTATAAAATTTCTTTAGTATCTTCAAAACATGATTCAGATACTGTCAGAATGCAGGAAATGGCATCTAATTTAAAAAAAAATATTTCAGACCTTCTAGAAAGTTCGCGTCACTTTGCGATGCTCAACGGTGATACTACTGACAGATGTCCAAAACTACTGATAAAACTGGCCAATACTACTGATAGCCTTCATTTTGGGTAAACACCTCTGAAACAGGAGTTATGGGACTTTGACTATTTTATGCATTGTGTAACAGTAAGATCTTGTGAATGCAACTCCTGAAACCGTTCATCAGAATGTGTTCATGTATGGTAGGATTGTTAGTCATAATATGTAATTATACCCCCCGCAACGAAGTTGTAGGGGGATATACTGGTTTCACCATGTCCGTCCGTCCATCTGTAGACAAATCCTATGTCGTACGATAACTTGAGTTGTGTTTCTTAGAATCTTTTAAAATTTTATCAGCTGTTTATTGATGAAGAGAGGAGGATCCCTTTCATTTTTGACGATTTTCACTTTTGCCGTTCCAGAGTTATTGAACTTGATATGACGGAAAAAAGGATTTTTACCCCCTGTCGTATGATAACTTGAGTAGTGTTTCTCAGAATGTTTTGAAATTTTATCAGCAGCTTACCGGTGAAGAGAGGAGGATCCCTTTAATTTTTGGTCGGAACAATCAGTAATGTTTTGGTTATGGAAATAAGTTGGACAGATGTGGGGAGCGGGGGGTATATCTTAGTGAGCTGTGTATCTTAGTAATACTAGTTGAGCCTGCTATGCTGCCATTTTAATTCGACTAATTTTGTGGAATATGGGACTTTGACCTTTTTTGACCTACTGTATCACTTAGCAAAAGATCATATGTGAAAGACCTCAAACAGTTTATTTCTGGTCTGACAATTGCAAGAGGAAGTAATCAACCTTTTATATCAAATGCCATTGTTTTTCTGTCTTCCTCAAGGGCTGATATATTCAGACTTTTTAATATTAATATATCACATGGATAACATACTCACATTACACCTTTTTCTATTGCGGCGGGGGACATATGGCTACATGTAGCAACCTTGTTATCCCCTCGCCAACGAAGTTGCGACGGGATATTGTAACGCTACCTTCCGTAACATCCTTGTGAACACTCTTAGAATCAACATCCTTCAATGGATTTTGACCAAGCTTGGTACATACTTAGTCCTTAAGAGAATCTGGAACCCTATTGATCTTCAAGGTCAAAGGTCAAGGTCACCGGGTCAAATTTTTATCACGTAACATCCTTGTGAACACTAGAATTAACATCCTTCAATGGATTTTGACCAAACTTGGTACATACTTAGTCCTTAAGAGAATCTGTAAGCCTATTGAATTTCAAGGTCATAGGTAAAAGGTTGAGGTCACCGGGTCAAATGTTTACCACGTAACTTCCTTGTGAACAGTCTAGAATCAACATCCTTTGATGGATTTTAACCAAACTTGGTACATACTTAGTCCTTAAGAAAATCTGGAACTCTATTGATTTTCAAGGTCACCGGGTCCAATTTTTAGGCGAGGGGATACGCATTGCCCTTGTTTTTTAGCTCACCTGACCAAACTTGGTACGTACTTAGTCCTTAAAGGAAAAGACCAGTCAGTTGAAAAGTTGTTTTAATTCAATTCATTATAACTTGTTATTCGTAAATAACTTGTTATTTAAAAAAAACACCTTTATTAACATTAATATACTCAATTAGAAATATGAATATTTGGAATTTCCTGTCATAGTGTAAGCGGCCATGACACCTCTTCATGTGACGTCACTCAGTCGTATCATGTTAGTTGAATAAATAACATGTATCTGACTCTTCCCAACATCGTACCCGTTTGGTTATGTTTTAATATCAGATCAACTGCAATACAATGCAATGTTTATAAATGTATATCGTTCTAATTTTGTTCTTAATAATCCCATCCCATGTTACATTTTCATAAAACAAAGGAGTTTATTTGTATCGGGGGGGGGGGGTTCTACGTATAATTTCATGTTTTACGTGATTGGCCGTAGGTTAAATAACTGTCATTTTTAAGTCGTTTTATGCTTACACATGTTTTTTTCTTTTTTGTCCCCAATGCTGTCATACTTTCCCGTGTTTTTTTTAGGTCACTGATCGATGATCATTGTGTTGACAGGTAGTCCTGTCCGGATCGATAATGACACACAAAAAATCTTCTCACACTTTCCCTTCGTTACTCAGTGCAATAAAATGCTTAACATAAGTCATAATGATTTTGTAAATATCAAAAGATAAATATATACCACGTTATTTTACGATTTACATAATTTTTAATGATAAAATTGCAACTGATCAATGCTGATATAATATACGATACCGATTGCGTGACGTAACGGGAAGGTATAATCCGAGAATGGATACCCCGACCCTTTTCAGGCTTTTGTCTCCTCCACATTGGAGAGTTTTGAAAAATGGCGATCCCCATTATTTGGTGCAGCAGGCAACTTCAATGACCAAATTCTACCTTACGATATACTATTTTTAACATTCATTAACACAAATGTCTTTTTTTTTACTGTCATTTAAATTTTCATGCTAACTTGTCAAGACCATGGCCTTTTCCTTTAAGAGAATCTGGAGTCCTATTGATTTTCAAGGTCACCGTGTCAAATTTTTACCACGTAGCATCCTTGTGAACACTAGAATCAACATACTTCAATGGATTTTGACCAAACTTGGTACATACTTAGTCCTTAAGAGAATCTGAAACCCATTTGATTTTCAAGGTCAAAGGTCAAGGTCACTGGGTCAAATTTTTACCGTGTAACATCCTTGTGAACACTCTAGAATCAACATCCTTCAATGGATTTTGACCAAACTAGGTACATACTTAGTCCTTAAGAGAATCTGAAACCCTATTGATTTTAAAGGTCACCAGGTCAAATATTTTTACTGCATAACATCCTTGTGAACAGTCTAGAATCAACATCCTTCAATTGATTTTGACCAAACTTGGTACATACTTAGTCCTTAAGAGAATCTGAAACCCTATTGATTTTCAAGTTCACCAGGTAAAATTTTTAGGTGAGGGGATATGCCATGCTTTGCATTGCCCTTGTTACATTTGACATAATATTATTCTTATAAAAAGAAAGGTTAAACAGTGATGGTCAATAATTCCACCAATATCAGCAAAATGATATTGGTCTTGTTATCTTTTTAATGTTGCAAACATTTCACGGCAAAAACATGACAGAAGAAAATAACTCAAAATTGCTTTAAATACAAACAAATTTTTTACAAAAATGTATATGACTGGTATTTTTGTTATTTGCCCTAAGAAAGGTCCTTTGAAACCTTTATTTATTTACTTCCTTGTGAAATGAAATATGGTATTTAGTGAACTTCAAAGAAAATTTATATGTAATTCAATGTTTTTTTCATTTGCTACCAAAATTATGTTTTCTTTCAGGAACGTAGAAAGTTTGGTCCACTAGGTTGGAATATTCCTTATGAGTTTAACACTGCAGATTGGGGAGCCAGTGTTCAGTTTGTACAGAACCATCTAGATGATGTTGACCCAAAAATAGTAAGTTACATGATGCATACATTCCAACATATGAAAGTAAAATATCAGATCATGACTAGTAGAGAAACAAGAGTATATTCAAATAAGGTAACCAGACAACTAGGACAATGATATTTGATTGTCACTGGAAATGTAATACCAAGAATAGAAATGCAAATGAATTTGGTATGAAACAGCATTGTGATATAAAGATTAATTTTCTAATGTATATCCCTCTATATCTATTAGTTTATATATCTACATCTTGTTACAGTATAGATATTTCTGTCTATTACAGGGTATATCATGGACAACTGTAAGGTATATGCTTGGAGAAGTACAATATGGTGGAAGAGTTACTGATGATTATGATAAACGATTATTGAATACATTTGGCAAGGTAAGCAATAATTTTATGTGTAAATTGATTTCTTTACAAGGGTAAAGGTTAGTGTTTATTGTCATTTTTAACATTTTTTTCAACTATATTGTGAGTACAAGACTTACTGACAGAGAAAGATTATAGCAAACTGTTTGGTGAAACCATGGCCTTGGGGAGGTGTCTGGATACCTTAACACTTGATATAGGTAAAGGGGCTAAAATCTACTTCAGTGGTGTTAGTCTTGTGGTCAATCAGATTCCTCCTTACTACATCACTCGTGTGCCCTAATTATTTATTTTATATCTTTATTGATAAACAATTTTAGGGTGTACAGTATTCCATTCTGTAGACATATACTTCATCTGACAATTTTTAGGAAGAAAATAAAACTGACAATCATCTTGACTTCTACATTTTAAGAATGAATCAACTAAAATTTAAGGTGTCGTTTATATATTTATTGGTGTTATTCCAGTTTTCATTTGTAATTTTAATTTGCACATTTGCAGATACAAATTTATTAGGCTTATTTATATTCACAAATATTCAACTAAAAGTGTTGTGTAATCCTCCCATGCCAAATTAATGTAAACTAGATTTAGAAGGTCATTGGGGGGACTCCATAAAACAACCCTATCCTCAAATCAAGATGACCATAATTATTTTTAAAAAAATTCTTTATAGGATGCCATAACTGCAATTTTATTAATTTAAAATACTTGGGATTTTTTTGTAAATGAAATTTGGAATATTGGCAATTCTGCTTATTTATATTGTATATGAAAGCAGAAATCTATTACATTTGTACTAGAAATGTTAATTTCTTCCAATGGTAAAACCATTAACATTGTATTGAATTTTAAACGAAATCCTTCTTTATGTTAGTCTGATTGGAATAAAAATTGAACTGTTAGAATGTGATGTATTATAATTTGTTACTTTTTAACTGTTAATTAATCAAGCTAATGGCAAACTGAGTATTTAAATTGTTATATACAGGTATGGTTTGGAGACTTTATGTTTGCTGATGCCTTCCAGTTTTATACTGGATACAACATTCCCCAGTACCAGACAATGGAAGATGTAATGGGAGCTATAGAACTTCTACCTCTTGTTGATTCTCCTGAAGCTTTTGGTCTTCATCCCAACGCAGATATAACGTAAGTCATGATGAGGATATGATGCAAGAGTTTCTGGTGTTTGTTTGTTTTTTTTGTTTTTTTATTAATTGTTTATTTGGCTTCCACTCAAAATTTAACAGTTAAATATTTGTAGGTTAAAGATTTTAGATTTCACTCTTGAAAAAAATATCCCAAAAATAGAATTATATAGTTGATATAAAATATTAAACTAACAATTATAAAAAAAAAAGTAAATATTTAGTAGACACTCATGAGAGATGTAATGTCCATGTGTATGTGGTTTTTAGTCCCCTACTGGCGAAGCAGAAGGGAACTATAGTTTTCGGTTCCGTCCGTGTGTCCGTCACATTAAAATTTTAAGTTTTCCGGACTTTTTTTTTACGTCCTTTGATATATTGACTTGATATTTGGTATGTGGCTATATCTAGATGAGTTACAGTTTAAGTTCTAATTTCTTTCCAGTCGAATGATTTTTGGCTAGGTTATGGCCCTTGAACTTGTAATTTAAAATCTAGTCGCTGCAAGGTGATACTTCTAATATTTTAGGTCCACTGATTTTTGCGGCCGGTATGTGCAATACTCTCAGAATTCTTGTTTTTTTTTTTAGTTGAAGTGAATTTCTGAAGGAATTGTATGCCCCGCAAACTATAGTATGGAGCCATATTTGGTTTGTCTGTTTGTTCATTTGTGTCTGTCCGTCTTCACTTTGTGAATACAACTCCTCTGAGATCGTTGATTCGATGGCTTTCATATTTGGAAGGATGATTGGTCATGATATGTAGTTGATCATATCTCTCCATTTTGATTCAATTAATTCTTTGTAGGAGTTATGGGACTTTTAACATTTTCATGCATTTTCAATATAGTTATACTTTGTGAATTCAACTCCTGAGGTCGCTGGTTCGGTGGCTTTCTTATTTGGTAGGATGATTGGTCATGATGTGTAATCGACCATATTATTTGACAATGCAAATTGTCCTTTGGACTCGGTAAATGTTTGTTGAAAAATTAAGTTAGTTATGGTATAGTTTAGGGGTTAGATAATTGTTTCTTACAGACAGTGTTATAGTGTAAATGAACTATCAACTAAAAGACAGCTGCACAATCAAAACTGCTCAGTTTATAAAAAAAAAAATTGAGGACAGGGCATGCTGTTGTTACAACATTGCTTTGTTTAATTGTGTGTTTGTTGCACTACTGAAAATATAGCTATCAAGGAAGGGAAATTGGGATCCTGTTCCCCATTTATGAAACTGTCACAAACCAAAACCTTGATGCTGGAAATCTTAATTTTCATGATTGTAGAGTTTTGATCTTGATTTACTGGTTTAACCTCGTCACAGTGTTGTGATTATGACTGGACCTGTATTTACATCAGCTTGTCCTAGTTATCATCTCTAGTGTCATGAGATCAATGAATAGTTCATGATATTGTGGGTGGTGAGATTGTCAACCATCACTGTTTAACTTTTTTTGGTCAATTTTAGATACCAGACAAAGATGGCCACATCAGTTTTAGAGACAGTAATGAGTATACAGCCTAAAGATAGTGGAGGTGGAAGTGGAGAGACTAGAGAAAGTATAGTGTATAAACTAGCTGGTGACATGTTAGGAAAATTACCTGCCAATTATATACCTCATGAGGTAAGTCAGTATGTTGTATCATGACTGAGGTACAGTGGAACCTGTCTAATCAGACACAACAAGGGACCAGGGAAATGTGTCAGATTGTACAGGATGTTTGAATACTCTGGTTTTATTTTAGTTAACAGAAATACATTGAGACCATAATTTTTTGTTGGATTGCACAAGGTCCACTGTGCATTGTATATGTAAAAAAAGAAAGCATTCAGAAATGCTAATGATTTTATGCTTCCACCGCTGGTCATCAAGGGCATTATGTCATACCCATGTCCGTACATCCGTTCGTCTGGTCTGCATTTGGTTTCCTGTCAAGAAAAGTTCCCCTTAAGCAAATCATTTGAAATTTTTTAAAATACACAAGGTCAAGGACCATAAAAGGAAGTCCAAGTTTGATTTATACAGACTATACCACTTTTTTCCGTTCTGAAGTTATGTCTGTTTTCACTTTAGCCGGAAGCAAAGGGCATCAATGTCCTATGGACAGTCATTTATCCATTATTATTACATGTATATTTTATTTTATTTTTTTCTGGTAAGCCCAAGGAAATTTTGTTTTAAGTCTCTGACTTAGTCGATTTGTTTCTATTACTATTTCATGTAGGTAAAAGATAGATTGAGGAAATATGGACATCTTCAGCCACTAAATATATTTCTGAAACAAGAAATAGATAGAATGCAGAGAGTTATTGGTGTTGTAAGAACCACATTGACAGACCTCAAGTTGGCTATTGATGGAACTATTATTATGAGTGAGGTATGTTGAAAGTCTTGAAAAAGGGATACCAACAATAAATTATTTATCATTATGAAATTGTTAAAATATTGTTTGTCTTAAATTTATCACTTCATATTTCCGCTGATTATTTCTTAATTTTGAATGTTGTAATCGTTTAGAATTTATCTCATAGACTACTAGTACCATCAAGCGTCTTGTAGAAATTATGAAGACATGCAAGATTTTCCAAATATATATAGATGTACCCTTTTATTTAGTTGTTAAATTAAGAGATAAAATAAAGTGAAAGTGGTATCCTTCATTGAAGAAAAGAGCATCTATCAATGTACCATAATTTATTTTTTCTTGTACAGAATTTGAGGGATGCTTTAGATAACATGTTTGATGCTAGAGTACCGATATTGTGGCGACGTATTTCCTGGGAATCGTCAACATTAGGTTTCTGGTTTACAGAGTTGTTAGAAAGGAATGAACAGTTTCACTATTGGGTATTTACTGGTAGACCTGATGTCTTCTGGATGACAGGATTCTTTAATCCTCAAGGTATAATGATTTACTGGAGAGGAAAACTATACTTTTATATAGAAATAATGGATCTTCTTACAACACATTGTAGATGATTCAATTTGAAATATTTGATGTAAGTAGGGAAAAGTAGTTAACAGAATGAGACAAATTCTTTTAGCAAACTCATTTTTGTTCAGCTACCTGGAAGGAAAAGTGTGATTTTATTCCTTGATTATCAAATAGACGGTTCAGTATTGAAAGAAAAATTTTATTATACTACTATATATATGTGCATGTGCAGTTTAAATTCAAAACAGTAAAACGGTTTTTTTTTTCTGTTTTGAAATGTTAATGGCACATAGTGTGTTTGTATGTGTGTGTATCAACATTAATATTGTTCATATCAGATGTGTCCATGATGCAGTTTATATTGGTCAGTTTCACAGGAAATTGTCCTTAATTGCTTATACACAGGAAGATTTAAAAAATGATTGTTTTATATTTGAAAGGTTTCCTAACAGCAATGAGACAAGAAGTTACAAGAGCACACAAAGGCTGGGCTTTAGATTCTGTTACTTTACATAATGATGTCATTAAAGCATTTAAGGAAGATATAACTGCTGCTCCTCCTGTAAGTCACCCAATAAGTCATTACATATAGATTTTCCTTCAGTTGGCCGTGGGTTACGATATTTCTTCACTCGAGAGAGTTAAAATTTTTAATTTAACTCTCGAGAATGGAGAAATATCGTAACCCACATGGGCAACTGAAGGAATATTGGTTTCTCCCATTATTTAACACGAACTTTATTTCAAAAGCCGGGGAAAAGCACGAGACATTTTAATCCTCTAGAGGATTACAGATTTTTCCACCGCTGGTTCAGCAGGGTTAAAGTGCCATAATTATGGGAGAAATATTGTTCCTCTGAATATAAGATATATAATATATTGATGTCTTAAAAATAAGTACTATCAGAATTTCGTTTCTTGTCTTGTATTTACCAACAGATAAGATTCAGGTGAAAATTTACTTTTGATGCAATTGTTGCCTTCATATGAGGTGAATATAAAAAATTGTCAACCACTGAGAGGTTGACAACTTGATGCTAACCTCATATGACTGTTTTATTACACCGGAACTACTCATAAAGATGTTTAAAACTTGAATGTTTTGTTTTGTAGAAGACAACAAAATAATTCTCTGTACAGAAAATACAATTGCAGAACCAAACTGGAAAAAAAATCTATTTTCAATACATTTCTGGTTGTCAACAACCAATAGTCTCCGTCTACATTGTATATGTTTGGGTTGTCCAGCGGATTGTCTCCCTCATCAGCAAATTTTCCGTAAAATCATCTAATGTAGTCATTAGATAAGAGTTTGTCAGTGGTTTTCTCCAGGTACTAATGTTTCCTCCACCAATAAAACTGACAGCCGTGATATACCTGAAAGACTGTTGAAAGTTGCCTACATAGCAATGACCTAACACAACCTGTTGTTTAATGTGGGTCAGTAAGTGGTAATAGTGAAACCTGTCTAAAACACACCTCCCTGGGACCAACTTTTGTGTTTGGTTTATACAGGTTAACTTAACAAAGATTCCTACATTGGGAATTTATTTGAAGCTTATTTAAAGCTTGGTATTTACAGGTATTTATTATATTCAGGGTGCCGTTTATACAGGTTTTACTGTACAACTTCTAGAATGTTTAGTCTTCTCTATACTATAGGAAAAGTCTACTTTTTATGTGTGTGGTCAAGCTTAATAGACAAGATGATACTTATTGTTAGTTACATCAATGAAACAGCAATAGCTACATATTTTGTCCACAAAACAGAACACTTTATGTAATTGTAGTATCTAAACTGTTAGCTACAAATGTTCTTTAACATATTAATCTTATAACTTTTAGGAAGGAGTTTATGTATATGGTTTATATTTGGACGGTGCTGGATGGGACAGAAAGAATTGTCGTCTCTGTGAACCAACAGCTAAAGTCTTGTTCACAGCGATACCAGTGGTGCATATGTTTGCTATCAATTCAACATCACCCAAGGATCCTAAACTTTATCAATGTCCTGTCTACAAGAAGCCTCAAAGGACAGACTTAACCTACATTACCTTCATTGTCATGAAGACAACCAACCCTCCAGATCATTGGATACTCAGAGGTGTAGCAGCTCTTTGTGACATCAAATAAATATAATTCACCACCATATAATGATAATTATGTATTGGATTGTATTTTTAAAATATTTCTGAAATCCATAATTAGCATATTTATGTTGCCATTTATGTTACTAAAATTTGAATGAAATATTTTAATAACTTTTGTCTTCAAAGAACTTTGTTTATCATTGAATAATAATTATGTTTGTTATAGCTGTTAAGTTTTCATATATTTAATAAAATATGATTTTATTGTTTTATCAATAATGGTTGCTATGTTTTTATGTGACAGTATTATGATGTTAGATGTCTTGATATTGATTACATACTAACATATAATTTCCTATTTATTTAGTAAGGCTTTACAAACCTAGAGGTGTAGGAGTAGATCAGAAAGTGGGGACAAACTTTTTTGGGGAACCTGAAAGTGTGTGGGGGATAAGTTTTAAGTGGACTGGAAAGTAAGAGGAGAACAAACATGACAAGTACACTGGATAGATTCAGGAGACAACAGTAAAGTGGGAAGGCAAGCTTTCAAAACAGACAAGCAAACAGTAAAAACTGGTCATTTGGCATAAAAAATACCATTTTACCTCTTTATTTATTGATGATTATGGGGTTCATTTCTTAAAAGACAACTTTATCTAAATTTTAGCCCAAAAAGTGGGGAGGGAGACTTAGTTTTGACCCCCCCATTTACACACACACTTTTGAAAGTTGGAGGTTGGGGGCTCCTATGCCCCTGAAGATGGTGCTAAGCAAGATGTATATAAACCATGCACTAGACACAAAATGCCTAAAAGGAATTGATGGCAACACTGGTTGAATTACAATGGATAATAATTAATTGGCATATATTAAAAGGTGATTTGATTTTTGGTGTTTTAACACCACTTTCAACAATATTTCAGCTATATCATGGCGACCAGTTTTAGTGGTGGAGGAAGCCGAAGAGAACCACCGACCATGGGCAAGCAACTGGTAAACTTTATCACTTGTGACTGTGAGTCGAGTGCACCCTTTTTAGCTCACCTGATCCGAAGGGTCATGTGAGCTATTGCCATCACTTGGCGTCCGTCGTAAACTTTTTCAAAAATCTTCTCCTCTCAAAACTACTAGACCAATTGAAACCAAACTTGGTTTAAATCATCACTAGGGTGTCTAGTTTCAAAATTGTGTCCGGTGATGCCGTGCACCAACCAACATGGCCACTGTTACTAAAAATAGAACATATGGTAAAATTGCAGGTTTTTGGGTAATAACTCAAAAAACGTTAATAATATCAAAAATCTGACATGGGGTAAAAATGATCAGCACAGCAAGATCTACCTACCCTGCAATTTTGAAGTAAATTTCCCTTTATTCATCAAAATTTTAATACTTTTCGTCCTTTTTTTTTCAAAAACTATAAGAGATAGATGTTAAGTTTAAGCTTTAAATATGTTCAGCACGTCAAGATCTACATACCCTGCAATTTTGAAGTAAATTCCATTACCCATTTTGGAGTTATTGCCCTTTTTTCCGTCAAATTGTCACAATTTTAATACTTTTCGTTTTTTATTTCAATTAAGTTTAAACTGCAAAAATGTTCAGCATGTCAAGATCTACTAAAAAATGTTCACAGTTGAAAATGTCCGACAACTGTGTGAAGAGTTATTCCTCTTGAAATGCATTTTTTGTTGACTTTCACTGCTTTTGGTTACTTAAATAATCAAAGGGAAGCAACTCTATTACAAAATGTGAAGTAGCAAAAGCTAGATTTTGAGAAACATTGACATTTATGGGTTTTTTTTACAGGAATATTGATAACTTGCATTAAAGAGGGGAAACCCCTGCCAAAAAATTTTTTGGAGAGGGGGTCTGCAATGACGAGGGCTACATTTGTTATTTTTTGACAGGAGTTGCCAAGTTTTATTGACTGATGCTGTTATACCCAGGTGAGCTATACAGCTCCTGGGAGCCTCTAGTTTGTAATTTACAAAGCCAGACGCGAACCCATGCTGTATTGGTGATAGGCTTGTATGAGTTGAGCCACCCGGGCCCCTATATTAAAAGGATTAGCATGGTTGATATATGGAATAAAGACAATGAGTTGACAGGACATGGTTTAATGTTATACTATTGTCTCAACATGGGTAATCCATTCTCGTACAATAACTTGATTTCCGTGGGGAGCTCTAGATTTTTAAAAGAAATTCCTGTTTTAGAGACAAAAAAATGAAGAGCAATCAAATGACTGCTCCTATATTTTATGTAATAGGTGTGGTAATTTTATCAGGTTTTGTTGTTTTTTTTCCCTATCTACTTTTTTCATCTACACTACAGTGCATATTAAATGACAAAATCAAAGGTTCCTGTTGGTCGTGGTTCCTATAACAGGATTGCAAAATTGCAAGTTGTTGAACTTGGTCATTTTAACAAATGTAATTACTTATATGGACATCAAAGAAAACATGAACACCTATTAATTTGTCCACAAAACAGAACAGGTTCAAGTAAACATTGGGTGGTATAAGGTTTGTGCAGCTAACTACTAATCAACAGTTATACGTTGGAGATGTGCATTTGGTCATGAAGATTTTTCTTTATTTTCACAAAACATTGTGCCAAGATAAAAAGTTCTTATTTGAAAACTAGAAGAAGTTGTATGCACAAACTTTATACCCTCTAATAAATGAAGTTCTTCAAAAACCTGTAATCTTTATCCTAACCACTTCTATATACAGTCAAACCTGTCTTCTGTGACCTTCCAGAGGAACAGTGAAGTGTGATCGCTTAATACAGGTTTAATCGATGTGAAATGCACTGTTAAGGGAAATAAAAATTAAGTTTACATAATACAAGTTATTGCTTAATACTATAGACGTGGTCACTAAAGCAGGTTTGACTGTACAAACATCAAAATTGTAAGGGCCCGGGTGACTCAATGAGTTGGATTACCTAACAACTTATCATCAATATGGTGTGGGTTCGTGCCTGGCTTTGTAAATTACAAAAAAGGGTGTATTCGACTTGCAGCCGCACGTGATAAAGTTTACCAGTTGCCTTGCCCATGGTCGGTGGTTCTCTCCGGGTAATCCGGCTTCTTTCACCACTAAAACTGGTCACCATGATATTGCTGAAAGTGGCGTTAAACACCGAAAATCACATCAAAATTCTAAGAGAATAACTAGACGTAGTTAGCTGCACAAGGCATACATCTGGATATACAGTGGTTTAACAATATGAGCCCAACAATTGTCACAGAGACATAAATGTTGAGAGTTACTCTAGTATACTTGGATATATAGGACATGAGATGATTATATCTATGTTTATATTTATTAGGATCTAT
The DNA here is from genome assembly GCA_002080005.1 of Gigantidas platifrons. Classification (NCBI taxonomy): domain Eukaryota; kingdom Metazoa; phylum Mollusca; class Bivalvia; order Mytilida; family Modiolidae; genus Gigantidas; species Gigantidas platifrons. The sequence continues at coordinate 455,664 of MJUT01030054.1, read as the reverse complement.
ATCAAGAGGTGAAAGCTAAAGGGTCCGTTGTTGAACTTGTGATTAAGCTAATCATATGATTAGCCATAATTACATTTTTAATTTCTAATCACATAATTAGCTAATTCAATGATTAAATATGATTAGTTAATACATTGATTAAAAAAGAGTTCAGCAACAAAAGTTAATCGTTGCATTAGCTAAATCGGTGGAGGACATTTGAGCGAAAATATAAAAAAAACACCATAGCCCATTTGAGCGCCGGAATTTTTAACCCATTCGAGCGAATAATTAATCTCAATACCTCTTCTGTTCGCCAGACTTGGCAGTCTCTAGATTGGGGGGGGAAGGCACTTCGTCGATGCTCCTCATCTTGATATACGCTGTAGTTTGAAACTTAATAATATTGTCAATAAATAAGTATATTGTTGGGTGACTGCTGCAAAATTGCTCGTTGTAATGTGCGTGGAATGATTCTGGACCATTGTTGGTTCTCTTTGAATCTGATGGAACCTGCGACCATAAAATAGCTAGGCGGAAACATTGATTCATCTGTCTTATAGTAATTTGTTAAATAATTCGCAAATTCAACCACTCTTTAGTCGTCCACACAAATAGGCATAAAGTCCTCCACGAAACAGTCTGCTACTTCATCTTTATTCAGGAAAGCTACATTTGTATACCAAAAAGTCCTTTCATCCATTTTTCTATTTCTCACTCGGCTTCCTTATACTTCGAACTAAGGCCTACTTTCTTGATCTTGCGCCACCAGGCCTGTCCAAGATGAAATCTATAGCATATGGGATTAGGAATTAAAAATATAATGATGACTAATCATGATTAGCTTAATCAAAAGTTCAACGGACCCCAGATCTATTTGTTCTTCAGAAGCTCTTGAATGAAGTCCACCATTCTAATAAGGCCTTTCAGTTCAAGTATATTTGAGTCAATTACATGTAATGTGAATTGACTTGTAATTGTCCCCCGACGCTTCGTCGAAGGGGACTATAGAAATGGGTGTCGTCCGTCCGGTTGCTTTTTGGTTTCCAGATGATAACTTGTGAATGAAAAGTCAGATTGAAGCTAGGTTTGGTATGTAAGTGTATCTTTTAATATCTAGGTCACGGTTCGATAATGACAATTTTTCGACTATTTTTACTAGAGTTGTGCCCCTTTTTATACCTCAAAATTGCTAAATATTTGGTTTCCAGATGATAACTTGGGAACAAATAGTCAGATTGAAACTAGGTTTGGTATGTAAGTGTATCTCATGAATATCTAGGTCAAGTGCGATAGCGATCATTTTTCGACAAATCTTACCAGAGTTACATCCCTTTTTATACTTCAAAATTGCTAATATTTTGGTTTCCAAATTATAACTTGTGAACGAAAAGTCAGATTTAAACTAGGTTTGGTATGTAAGTGTATCTCATGAATATCTAGGTCAAGTTCGATAATGATGATTTTTCGACAAATCTAACCAGAGTTACTCCCCTTTTTTTACTTCAAAATGGTCCTTGGATGGTCCCCTTTCAGAATTATGAGTGATACAGGCTCCCCTGACCCTCTAGTTTACAGTAGTTTCAAAATTTAATCTTACGATGTAACCTTGGCGTCGGGGGACCAGTGACCAACTTCCTTTTATTTTATGAATATTAACGATAGAAAAAAAACAGTAGTAGCCTGTTATTTGTTGTTTTGTATTGTATGCAATGTCTTCCAAAATCATATTTCTTCCGACTGGCATGCTATGTGTCTATCTTAATTTGTATGTACTAAGGATTTTTTATCAGGAAAAGGATCATGTGATTTACTGTTCTGCAGCCATGGTTTCTAGACTAAGATGTTGATTTGAACCTCCATGAACATTTCTGGTTTCACACTCAAGTGAGATATTGTTGGTATATAGATTGTTTAATTTATGAAGTAGAGAGTCTGCTAATAAGGACAATGTCAGTCCTTTCACATATTCAAGGGGTATAACTCAAATATTTATTTATTCGACAATTCTGGTTTTGGAACTGAAGTGAGTTAGTACTATCACTGGATCGATACCTCTGTTAGTGAACTATTAGTCCCCGAGGGTATCATCTGCCCTGTAATCAGTGTTTCAGCACTGACATGGTTTGTTTGATATATTTATTATTGAAATTTATAGTTCTTAAATAATGTAATTTAGCAAAACTAAAGTTCTCATGCATAGGTGACCTTAGCCGATTTTGTCTATCATGTTTAGGCCCTTTAGTTTATTGCACCATACACTTAAATTATTTGGCTTTCCAATATTTCGATTTTGAGCGTACCTGATGAAGGTTATTCCAGAAAGGCTTCGTTTGCACTGAATTAGATATCTACGTTTTTATTAACATACCTTCCAAATCGTTTACAAATAAAGAAAATAATCTGATCTCCAACGGCAATACAGATATTAACCCCACCCCCAAAACAACATAGATTTTCTTCCACTCAAAGACCACATACTATCACAAAAATTAATGACAACATAAACATGGACCGTAAAATAGCAGAGTCAAAGAAGGGTTATGGTGTTGAACACCACTTTCAACTATATTTTAGCTATATCATGACAGTCAGTTTTATTTGTGGAGAACACAGAGAATACCACCGAACTGCCTCAAGTCACAGACAAACTTTATCACATAATGTTGTATTGAGTACACTTTGTCATGAGCAGGATTCGAACTCACAATGTTAGAGGTGATAGGAATTGATTGCATAGTTGTAAATCCAACTGCCATAGTATTACGTCCCAAGGGTCAATGACTGCTATATATATTATATAGCCTTTATATACAATTGATTTGAATAAGGATATAATTTGCTAGTGCACTAACAAGATTGTGATGCTTTCAGATTCTGACACTAACTATTTTGCTTTTGTAAAAACAAGATGAACTGTGAGCTAACGCTCACTTATGATACCCCCACATATATGTTCAATGTGTATAAAAACCAACTAAGTCGGCAAACAGAAAGTAGGAATCTAACGAGTCCAAAAACGCTTCCCACAATATGGCACACCTATATGAAGCTTGTGACCAAATATCAGATTTCTGCTATCAATTGTTACTGAGAAAAATGTGATGAAAAATATCTTGGAAGGACGGACAGAGGTAACACAGTATACCTCCCCCCTCCGGTGGAGTGGGGGTATAAAAACTCAAACAATAAAGATTTTAGTACTGGCTATAATGGCAATCCTTTATTGTAAATATTTTATGCATACAAAAATTGTTTTTCTTTCCTCATGTTGAAATTATGGTTATTATTGTCTATTTGCTAAAAAGGTGAAACCATAGCCAACTGGAAATAGGTGCCTGTGTAACAGAATACCAACCGTAGCTAGGAGCTGATGTGACGTACGAATACACTGGGTGCGCTGAAAACAGAAGAAATCATTTAGATTTTTTATGATTGTATTTTTATTAACTTTTTGTATGCTGGTTATTATCAAGCAACACATATTTTAAACCAATTCAACTTTCGATTTGCAAACAAACGAGCGATTTATCGATTGGGTATAATCTCATTAGTACATGCGCTGGTTCATTTGACTGACTTTCCCGTCGTAAATGTATCTGTTGATGAATTATCGTCTGCTCGAATTGGGCAGCATAAATTGTGCGTGACATTGTCCTCAAACATAAATATAAATTACCGTCCTCCAATCAAAGTATACTACCGTATTTGTACTCTTAGACTTATCAGAATCGAAATAAATTATGGAAGCCAGAATGTGTTTTAAGTTTTAACATGGGTTGGCGGATATTAGCAAATGTTATGCCTCGCCTCTGGCTCGGGATAAAATACCCCAGAATGTGTTTTGAGTTTTAACATGGGTTGGTGGATATATATTAGTAAATTTTATCCGCCCACCCATGTAAAAACTCAAAACACATTCTGACTTCCATGATTTATTTCTTAAATAGATACACTAACACGGGTGGTTTGCTACGTCACGCGCACGGAAACTTGAACATCGTCTCGAGGTAGGTTTATGCAGTTTGTACAATTTAAAAAAAGGATCGAGGTAGGTTTATGCAGTTGTACAATTTTAAAAAAGGAAAATTAACAAAACCAAGTAGTTCACCGAAGGGCCCACATATCAGACTTCATTGTTAGCATACATTCATTGCGTGGAAACACTTCCGTACAGTTAAATGGGCTTTGTGTGAACGGTATCCTTGCCTGCAAAACTGACGGGTTTTCACGCAATAAATGTATGCTAACACTGAAGTCTGATATGTGGACCCTTCGGTGAACTACTTGGTTTTGCTAGTTTTCCTTTTTTTTAAATTGTATAACTGCATAAACCTACCTCGAGGCGATGTTCAAGTATCCGTGCGTGTGACGTAGCAAACCACCCGTGCACTAATAGAGATTTAATAGTTGACAAAATATGACATATTTCTTGACAAATATTGTATAGGGCTGCGGTTGGGAAGGAGGTATTTTTAGTCACAAAGAATCATTCAGAATCGGCCATACACTTCTTCAAATTTATATTTTCATAAATTTGACTCTGTATGAGACACCTAATATCTGTTGACTATAAAGTTTATCTAATTGGAGATCAGCTCAACAGTAGCCTTCAATACAGATTAGAAGGTAGAGAATTTGATCCTAGCTGGAGACGATACAATGGTGGCAGCTGTGGGATCCTAAACTCGCAGCATTTTCAGGTATTTGTGACATTGAACACTTAATCAGACCAGACACCCATGAGTTAAAACTAAATTGAAATGGGCGGCGACCCAAGACCACTTTAACTTTGTTTGGACAGGTAATTTTTTCAGTTTTTATTTAGAACTATATAAAAATGAATTCAAGAATTTGAATCGGACCAATAAATTCAAACTTTCATTTCAAGGACTGACTACTGTTGTAGCCTGGCAATTCAGGTATCAATAGATTTATATACCCCCGCTGCTAGTTGATCTTGAGTGCAGAAGGTACAGGTTCAATCCTAGTATCCAATGGAGTAGGTACATTGTAAGGCTATTATATAATTACTTGCATTGCCTGTTACGATTGTAATATTTATTTCCTGTGACTATTTAGTATGAAACATCATCCTGTCCAATGTGTATAATTTAAAATGCAGAGTTAGATTGCTGTAAAATTAATAAATGTGTGTACATTTGTATATATATATATCATCACTCAAACATAACTATAATGTTGACCTTTAGTCTCACCTTACATGACAAGGTATCACCTCTGTTAATGAAGCTATATTTTAGTGGATTTGTTCAAAGGGGTTAGTTAAATGGTTTGTATACATAGCAATACATTTGTACTTTATTTACCTTATATTCACATGGACCAAAATCGCACATAAGAGAACAAAAATATGAGTGGCGTAACATGTTTACCAAAGCTAAATAATTGTACATCAAGCCTATGAGTAATAGATATACATGTACAATATTGGTGTATTGACGGTAACTATAGAATTAATGCTTAGAAACGGGGAGAGAACGAGCTTTAGCGAGTCTTTCCACCCGTTTCGTGCCGAGCCACATAAATTCTATATTTACCCTCAATACACCAATATTGTATTTATCCTGCAATAAAATTTGCAAAAAGTGATAATAATAAAAAGATAACGGATTGATGCCTCAATAGTAGTTCCGGCAAGTGGGTGGCTTGATATCTTTATTAGGCTAGTATGAAAAGTGTTATTATGACAGGTGTGGCTTGTTAGCTTTATTAGGCTATTGGGAAGGGTGTTATTATGACAGGGGTGTGGCTTAATTAATTTAAACATATTTTATTCATAATTAAATTAAATGGATCAGATAGCAGGCCTATATAAATCCTCGCCATAAGGGGTGTGGCTTAACAGCTTTATTAGGCTAATGTGAAAAGTGTTTTTATGCCACTGTCATAATAAAGCAACAGTTTATTTCAACCCATTTATTAAGACAAAAAATTACCCAATTGCAGGATAAATATATTACTTTCAGATCACACCAATTTAGACTTATTTGATATTAATTCTAAACACAGAATTCAGAGTCTATTTTTAGGAGAGAATGTTACTATGCAAAAAGATATAATTCGTATATTCCCAAAATCAGGATTGCAGATGAATTTTTATCTCGCATTTGATTTGTTATGGATTAAAAATGAAGTCTGTTTAAGTCGGCCAATACATGTATATTGCATATTTGACATAATCAGGATAGTTCATAGGAGCTCAGAATATACATATTTTATAGAATTAAAAATAATATTTGTCTTCTACCTTCATATGAAGGACAGGTTAGGAGACATACATTGTATGATAATATTTTGCGCTTTAAATTGCATCCGGCCAACATATATTTCATCTTTCAATACCTGTCCATTCATCATTGTGCTGTGTATATCAACACCGAGTTCAAATTCCATGGAGGGAATGACAAAACAAAGAAATCAGCTTCAAATTCAAACAGTAACACTGTTGGAAAGTATTTAAAACAACATGGTATCATTTTGGGGTAGATACATTGTATTGTCAATTGCTTTAGACAATTGGAATATGAAAAATAATAGAATGCAATTTATTATTAAAGGCACACAGGTCGTTATTTTAATTTTTTTAAATGTTTCTCAATATAAGACCTAAACTTTGATTTAAAAAACCATAAAGATATATTGCAGTTGAAATTTTTCATAATATCATAAGTAAATAGCCTAGAACGAAGGAAATGCGTCGCTGTTTGATTTTCTTCCATCCAGTAAAGAATTCAATGTTGACCCCCAATGCTAAACATTCACATTCTTTTCACTAATTACGACATACCAGATTTTTTAAACCTGGCTTTTTGTTCAGAAGATTTTATTAGTATAAAACATCGAATAGTGGCAACTCTTATTATAAACAAACAATTTCAATTCTGACATCCTGTGTGCCTTTCATAATTCTGAGTTATATTGCTAAAACATGTGTATATACACTGTACCATTGCCATATGCTTAAGACTGAGAACAAGTATACTGTCCACCTTTAGTTTCACCTTACATGACAAGGTGTTACCTTTGGTTAATGAAGCTATATTTTACATAGAGTGGATTTGGCCGAAGGGGGTAAGTGGTTCGACATTATGCTAAACGAATGAGGGAACTACAAAGTAATTGTCGGCTTAAAAATGTAACTAACGCTGATGGATTGAATTATCAGACGTATAAATATAATATAAATCACAACGTTAACCTAGTATGCTATCGTATCTAGTGGGATAGATACATGTATGGTTTTCACTTTCTTTCCACGATTGTATTACATATATACAAGTCAGTTGCAATATAACAAAAACAATGAAGGTGTACATGTATGTATAGTTTCTTCAAACCTCGCACCCCATCTCCCAGTTCTCGATCTTGTACAAATAAATATCATATTTAAAGACACTACATCTATATTGTTTACATAATTGTAGATCTGTAAGGAAATATTTATGCTTGGCTTACATATGTACTTACCTTTTTTGGAAAAAAAAAACTTTCTAGACAAAGGCATAAAGCTGTATTGTAAAGTATATCTTCGAATCATGATTAGGCTGATGCACCAAATACTGTACACAACTTTATTAGAATATTATGAATATCACTAATGAAAATAATAAACCATTGCAATTCTACCTTTCGATGTACTCAGACAGGGAGAGACCTTTGCTATCGTGTCAATTCCTATTTTATTGCAGGCATCGACTGTAAATAGTTACATATGTGCTTTACACATTATTCCTCATTCATGTCTTATGACCGACATTGTAACATGTGCTTTACACATTATTCCTCATTCATGTCTTATGACCGACATTGTAACATGTGCTTTACACATTATTCCTCATTCATGTCTTATGACCGACATTGTAACATGTGCTTTACACATTATTCCTCATTCATGTCTTATGACCGACATTGTAACAAGAGTAACACGACGGGTACCACTAGTAGAACATGAACTGCTTAACCTTCCGAAGCACATGACTCCGCCTTCGGTTTTTAGTAGGGTTCATGTTGCACAATCTTTAGTTTTCTGTGTAGTGTTTTGTAGATCATTTTCCTGTCCTTTTAATTTTGGTCATTGTATTGGTCATCTCCTTCGATTTATAAATTCTAATTACCTCTTTGGTATGTTCTAACTTTTCTTTAGTGTCACAGATTCATAAAGAAGTTCAAATACAAATAATTCTATTTAACATTAAATTTCTATACATTTGTATTTTAATGATCAATTAATGCTGATAAATCAAAACGAATGACTGAGGGAATTGTTCGTATTGGACGTCAATAATTACCTTTTCCCCGGTTCATTAAACCATCGGATTGAATCGTCTTGTGAAATTACGCTGCAATATAAATGTTAGTCAATTAGTAATTGATAGATATAAATATTATATCGTGCTCCTAAATATACATTAAAATGTTAATTGGTTGTTATTATTTTATCATAAATACACCAAGTTACCTTTTAGCTTAGTTTAAAGTTTGAACATATTTTATTTGCCGAATATTGAACATAATGGATTAGACACGAGGTAATCTAATAGCTTCTCCATAGAAAGTATTACATATAATAATCCAAGTAGGCAATAGTTCCGAATCTATACCTGAAAATACTTATATAATAAAGACAAAGGAAAGAAATTGAGTGGATTTACATGTATGTGGCTTCTTTTTTTTTTAGTTACCATGAAAAATTAAAGCCGTATTTTAAATGTTTTAATGCATAATAGAGCATTTTAGTCGCTAAGAAAGTAACAACCATGAAATGTCTTATCCAACAATTTAGATAAAAGTATGAAAGAATTAACAACACTTTTCAATGATAAAAACCTACATTTCACAATCTCCATGACGTAAAATGACGTGATGTTCAACAACGGCATCTTGTAATGGAGGACAACTTCCGGTGTTCTGAGTTGGTAGGCTTCCATTTTCATTCTCATTTTCACCTAATTAAATTTATACATAAAAGTCAATCAGAGTAACAACTGGCAACAATATGCATCTGGAAAACTGTCAACATTGCAAAAAAAAAGTCGTCATTTACTTAACAAGACATACAAGCAAAATATTTTAATTCTAAAATCTCGCGTCCAGAGACTTCAGTGTTAAATAAAAATGAGCTATACAATCAATTCCTTATTCTTTTGGAATTTTTATTTTTGAGTGTGTTCTATTCTTGATTTAAGAAAAGTTTGAAGATACCAAAGGGTTATTCAGAAGCCGTAGATGGAGGCAGGAGACAATACAATGTCCAAAAGAAAAAGGACAAACAATGATTTACAAAACACTGCACTTAAAAACCAAATATCGAGCAACACGAACACCATTACAAACCGAGAGTGAACCCCGGTGCCCTGAAGTTAGCAGTTCCTGTTCCCTTTTTGACACCCAATGATAAGCTATGAATGAGGAAAGGACCGGATGGAACATATACGAGGTCATTTAACTTATCAAGAAATACTAACTAGAAGTTCATATGATATTTGACTACAACAAACGGAACATATCCGTCATCATCTGTGACTCCTCCAAGTGATGACTTCTACTTTTCTACTGTGAACCCACGGGTCCGTAGTATCCTTGTTGGCAACAACCTTCTATAGCGGAAATCATTCCAGAAAACACAAGCTGAGGAATATTGTAACAACTGAGGGATTACTCCATATGCAGGTCCTGCTCGAATGATGCGACATATAAATGGAAATCTCATATTGGGAAAATTTATATCATCTCTTGTAAAGTGTCATTCTCAAAAGCCATCACTGTCAAATTATATGTGTAGGACAAGCATAGCTGTATCTATGGTGTCCTTTATTTCGAGTTCAATGAGATAGATTCGATCAACATAATCATCAAACCTTGAATTATTCTGTGAAAGGATTTCATCCATATAGTGGAACGTGAGAAAATATATAACAGAGCTGGCTTCTTTTCGTGTGTTTTTTTCCCTCATCGATCAAACGTAAATATGTTGTGAATCAAAAACTCTAACATTTTGACGATGGACGATTATATATGGGAGAGAATGAATAAGATAAGACATTTTTTTGTATTGCAGTGTTGCCACCGGCAACTACTTGTTTCAAACTGTTGCTCATTAGAGTCTGCCTAAAGTTGCT
>MJUT01030054.1:411422-432991 GCA_002080005.1 Gigantidas platifrons | reverse complement strand
CGGTTTCCTCCACCAATAAAACTGACCACGATGTAACTGAAATATTGTTGAAAGTGGCGTTAAACACCATGAACCAACCATCAACCATGCACCATGACTCTAACCCCTATAATAATATGCTACAGATTCGTTTCTCATGGACGGTTGATCCATCAAACCTTCTAAAGAAAAAAGATCCACCATGGTAATTTCATGGTTTGGTTTATGAAGTGAATAATGACATAATATATATGATGTATAGTATGTATTAATATAAAAACTTTCAACAATGATAAAACGCCAATAAACCCCAGAGATGATCCTGTTTGACAGTGAGAAACATTTCTTGTCCACTTTTATGTCTATATGATATATAACACCATTTGTTAACCATCGCAAACTTTTATGTTATTGTCGGAGATACCTATATAGATATATCTCACATCTTCACGCCTTTTAAACAAAGAGGCAATTCAACTCAATAGTTAGATAATCATTTCCATTCCCATGTTATTCTGCTTACTATATAGTGATGTCATAGTGATGTTGTATGTACACTCGAAAATAGATACATTCAGTTGTCATGATTACATTATTATGATAAATGGAATGTTGATAAAAATTTAACAAAGAAAATAAATAAATAAATAAATAAATAAATAAGATGTGTATTAAAATAAACAAGCTGGCTTCTCTGTCTGTTTGTAGTTTTGATTTTTAATAATGAAAAGTTAATTTGTAATCACTTTTGAACATTAAAAAGTAAACGTGTTTTTATAAGCTGCTTTCATTCTCCAGTTTCATTTTACAGCTAAAATTTAAAAAAAAAATACGAGGTGTCTGTACCAAGCCAGAAAACCCACGGTGAGCAGTGGTGTATTTGTGTGTTAGAGTTAAGAATATATTCTTGCTTGTCAAAAAATATATTCTTAACTTAAAAAAGATTTGTCGAGTAAATTTATATATCGAATATACATCATACATCAGACGACAACGACCTTGTATATATACGTTCCCGTATTTGTGTTTAAAAATAAGTATATACTAAACTGACTTTTATGTTCTAGCCAATAGAGTCCTGTTATGTTAATCGTCAATGTTTGAAATAGTATTTGTTCATATTATCTGTATATTGTCATTTTGCAGATGTTTATATATGTACCGGAGAAGACTTCATAAGTTGACAACTTGTGTCTTATCCATTTGTTTTGTTTTGTATGACAATAAAATACGTTTAATGGTTTAAAGGTTTAAAGGTATATAATTTGCATCTTTCTACGTTTTTTTCGATTGGATTTTGGAACGGTTCCGATAGTGTGGTGGTTTATGTGATTTATGTGATTTTGGAACGGTTCCGATAGTGTGGTGGTTTATGTGATTTTGGAACGGTTAGTGTGGTGGTTTATGTGATTTTGGAACGGTTCCGATAGTGTGGTGGTTTATGTGATTTTGGAACGGTTAGTGTGGTGGTTTATGTGATTTTGGAACGGTTAGTGTGGTGGTTTATGTGATTTTGGAACGGTTCCGATAGTGTGGTGGTTTATGTGATTTTGGAACGGTTAGTGTGGTGGTTTATGTGAGTTTGGAACGGTTAGTGTGGTGGTTTATGTGAGTTTGGAACGGTTAGTGTGGTGGTTTATGTGATTTTGGAACGGTTAGTGTGGTGGTTTATATGAGTTTTGAACGGTTAGTGTGGTGGTTTATGTGATTTTGGAACGGTTAGTGTGGTGGTTTATGTGATTTTGGAACGGTTAGTGTGGTGGTTTATGTGATGTTGGAACGGTTAGTGTGGTGGTTTATGTGAGTTTGGAACGGTTAGTGTGGTGGTTTATGTGATTTTGGAGCGGTTAGTGTGGTGGTTTATGTGATTTTGGAACGGTTAGTGTGGTGGTTTATGTGATTTTGGAACGGTTAGTGTGGTGGTTTATGTGATTTTGGAACGGTTCCGATAGTGTGGTGGTTTATGTGATTTTGGAACGGTTCCGATAGTGTGGTGGTTTATGTGATTTTGGAACGGTTCCGATAGTGTGGTGGTTTATGTGATTTTGGAACGGTTAGTGTGGTGGTTTATGTGATTTTGGAACGGTTAGTGTGGTGGTTTATGTGATTTTGGAACGTTAGTGTGGTGGTTTATGTGATTTTGGAACGGTTAGTGTGGTGGTTTATGTGATTTTGGAACGGTTAGTGTGGTGGTTTATGTGATTTTAGAACGGTTCCGATAGTGTGGTGGTTTATGTGATTTTGGAACGGTTCCGATAGTGTGGTGGTTTATGTGATTTTGGAACGGTTAGTGTGGTGGTTTATGTGATTTTGGAACGGTTAGTGTGCTGGTTTATGTGATTTTGGAACGGTTAGTGTGGTGGTTTATGTGATTTTCATTTTATTCTCTTTTCCAATAAATTGAAAGATAATAAAAATGGAGTACTATTACATGTGTAGTAGGAACAATGTAAAAATTTCTAAATTTTTATGATAGCTTTCACTATATATACAATGTAATTAAATATCAATCCGTTATTTAGTATATGCAAAAATGTATATGTTTAGAATCAGATTTTTCAGCTGTCAAATTTTTGTTGTAGTTTTCCATCGACGGGATTTTAACTCCCACCTTTGATACATAACATACAGCACAAGTTGTTTCCCGTATGTCTAACGCCCTAGACCTCTCTGTCACATCCTCAATCCTTTGAGTAAAAGCGTACACTAAATTAGATATCTACGTTTTTATCATACAATAATAAAACGTACATATTAAATAAATTTAGAGCACACTATGCGTGTCTGTAATAACCTTCATCGGTACGCCCATAGTCAAAAGATTGGAATAACCTTCATCGGTACGCCCATAGTCAAAAGATTGGAATAACCTTCATCGGTACGCCCATAGTCAAAAGATTGGAATAACCTTCATCAGTACGCCCATAGTCAAAAGACTGGAATAACCTTCATCAGGTACGACTATAGTCAAAAGATTGGAATAACCTTCATCTGTACGACCATAGTCAAAAGATTGGAATAACCTTCATCAGGTACGACCATAGTCAAAAGATTGGAATAACCTTCATCAGGTACGACCATAGTCAAAAGATTGGAATAACCTTCATCAGGTACGACCATAGTCAAAAGATTGGAATAACCTTCATCAGGTACGACCATAGTCAAAAGATTGGAATAACCTTCATCGGTACGCCCATAGTCAAAAGATTGGAAAGCCAAATAATTTTAAAGTATTTAAGAGAAAGTAAACCAAAGGGTTTATTCGTTTCCAGCAAGTGACACCTATACAATTTATCTGCGGAGATCCATTTTTCTGACTTGTATGCATTATTGTTCACTCCTCAGCGGGATTTATTCACCATACTGATGGTACACGGAAGCATCAACTGTTTTTTAAGCATTAAGATGAACCATTTAACCCCATCGGAAAAAATATATCTTCACTAACCAAGGTAATATTTTGTCGCCGAAGGTGAAACGCAAGACCGACATAATACGTTTACTTAGGTGAGTAACGAGTTATATGTATCGTTATTAAATGGACAGCAATCTAATTCAGCACTTTATTTATCTTTTTTGGATTGCTGTTACTCATTTGAATATCAAACTCTTTTGGCTATCCTGTTTAGGCACTTTGGTTTTATCGCTCCCAAAACTTTATTAGGATCTTATCTGCTCAGTGTCCATATTTGGCTAACCAGTATCAGTTAGCAATTAAACAAAACACAACAACACGAACCAGTGATCTGTTAAAAACCCAACTCCGTGACACAAAGGGACAAAGACAGAAGAGGTCAAACAGATACGAAAAGCTACTGAAAAGGACGACATATTTTCAGAGTGACAACAGCATGAACATGAACAGTATGTAAGCGGGATCAATTAATGCCCTTTAAGACAGACGAATTTGTCGGTAGTAGTACATTAGACTAATTGATTTCAATCACTTACAATACCTGCACAAGTCTTGACAAGTCAGAGCTGCCATTTTGTATATGTTTGTCTTTGTAACGACTATATCTCAGTTATCTATTTGCTATGAAGCACTTGGTACGAAATATTTGTTTTTATCAGATGAATTTTGGTACCTCTGGTGTAGTAATGTGTATACTTTTTTCTACAAGAAAAAATTATACACACAACTGTCACATTTTAATGATTCGAAGGCAAAGATACTTCCGTAATATTGTAATATTGTAATATCCATTCATATTTATTTCTCCTTCTGGTCCTACAATAGGTCCTTTTTAATGCTGATATAGACATTTCATTGATACAATTACATCACTGGTAAATTGTGGTAATGTGTTCTTGATTTCATACTGATCATCTCGAGCAAGAAAAAAAAATCCTAACATGCTACAAAATTGTAGGTATTTGATATGTAAAGGGTGTGGTCTTCACTGGAATAAACCAATGTACATAGCATTAACTTCTCTAGAACAAATAGTTTATTATGTGTTTTTGCACAACAAATTTTAAATGAGACCTCAGCTTAAATATTTTGCTGCAAAATGAAAAATACAGTTATAATGTTAATATTGACTATTGTAAAAGTTATATCATGAATTTATACATTTAAGGACAATTTAAACACTCTATGCCCCGATTAAAGATGATACGTAGTTTCTAGTACCTAAACTTGTTTTCTTCCTGCATTATAGAATTCCTATATAAAAAATTAATTTTAATTAACTATATTCTATTATGCTTTTGGTTATCATCTATACATTTAGATATATAAAGTAATAAGATAGAGGTCTAAGTTGCTCCACCTGGCGTGACGTTTTTGTGTGATGCATAAATGCACGTATATAATAAAGGTAAGATCGGAGACCATTGACGAATGCACCTATATAATAAAACTACTAGAGTACAAGTCAATTAATATGACTATATATAACAGGGGAAAACATAGATCAATATACAGTCAGAAATGGGGATTTTCCAACAGTAATGATATATTGCAACTAATTGTAGATATATATTGTTTCTGATGTTATAAAGAATATTGACCTACACCCAACATAAGTAGGTGTAATTTGATATATCTGTGCATTAAATCGTAGTGTCGTTCTGCATTAAAGCATACAAGACAAGAATATAAACGCGAGTGTATTTTGCCTTTATTATCATTGTGTATGGGGAATAATTTTGTTTACTTTTTTTATGTACTATTGCACGAGACGCATTAGATTGATTTACTGGTAAGAATGATTTAGTGTTTTTTTTCGTAATGGATGGTTGTTAATTATCTGACATTTACCTTTACTTGAATGATTATTATTGATATATTTCTACACCTGAGGTATATAGATCAATGTTTCCAATCATGATGACATCTTCAGAGATACAATTCAAGAATAATGATGGACCGTGCACCGTTTTTTATCTTTGGTAAGTATTTTTACGTAAGAGAATATGTAATCAGGAGTATATAATATGATTTTAATTAAAAATGGATATCTGATTAATATTTTCTTTATTTTTGCTTAAGTTTCCTTACCAAAAAATCGCAAATTCAGAATGAACTGCAAACAAGTCACTTCTAGTATTTTTCTTCTTTCAAAATAAAATAGATATAATAAGGGAACTATATACAAAATGTACATTGTATTTGCACACGGCATAATTTTCTTACATGATTCATTAAAGAAAATATGCATAATGCTTCAAGTCAAATTTCGACAAAGCAAAGGGTGGTATTACAAGTAAAACATGAATAATTGTAAATATTAAGAATGTTGAAATAATGACAGGTAGCTTTTATTATAATTCCAAAAGACCTACAGAGCAAATTGATATATATATTAGGAAATATCTTTAATATCAATTAATGTGAAAAATTTACACATGAACAGAATTGTATGTTCAACTTAAAAGTTGAATTAAATGCCATATTTGATAGTTTTCGTTCTGTCATATGTAATAATTATATACTTCAAGGCTGATAATAAGTATGCATTTCAAAAACATGTGCACTTCGCATCACACATTGACCGGTTTAATTAATACCATTATTTAATGAAGATTTTATAATTTTGAGACGATTGATGTGCATCAAAGAATATTATATGGAATACACAGAAATGTCCGTTCCCTTCTTCAATGGGTTAAAAGGAATTGAATTCATTTGACCGTCTTTGTTTCTGTTCAATATTGAATTAGACAATTATTTTCATTCATATTGGTAAATTTAAAGTGGGTTGAAATATGTGAGAAATGTCAGAACTTATGTCGTTTATTTCAATATTCAAAAACAAAGCATTCGTGTTTGTCAGAAATGTTGTATTTTATGTTTAACTGGTGTGGGGTTTTTTTTATTCGAATTGTGTTTCGTAATTTTATTAAGGGTGTCGATTTTGCCTCTTTCAACGATTTTTCTTTTATAGTTTGAAATTGTGATATTTTTTGTTTTACATTTTATTATTTATAGGTATTTAATTCTGTCCTAAGTAAAATTTTTAATGAATTCCTAATTTCATTATTCAAAAACAAAAAATGTCATCGGTATTACCATCAGACAAAACTATCACAAACTTCCATCATGATTGCCGCCAACAATAACTTCTTTTTTTTTTAAATAAAAGAAAAGGATCAATATTGCCATTTGTTATTCTATTACAAGTTTTCAACAATGTTGCTCTAGTCAGACTGTTGTAAGATTTAAGGGGTTTTGCTCTTAACCATCTTTTTTATGTAAGATTTACAACAGTGTTGCACAGTCAGGTGTTTGCATCTTTTGTTTTTCATACTTATATTGATATGTGGTTCATCGTATGCGGTTTTTGTTAAATGTATTTGGTATTTAAGTTCATCACAAGAATAAATTATAACCGAAATGGGTTAGAGGTACAGAGAGATGTGTGTGTATGGGGAATCGGTTTTATCTCTTTCTCTACGATTCTTCTATTAGATTTTAAAACTGTTCTGACGGTGTGGTATTTTTTATTTTTGATCATATGATTTTATGTTATTTGTATAAGAATGCACTATGTTATTTGTATAAGAATGCACTATGCGACACCCAGAAGTTTGACAACATATAATAAACATTTTATTCTGTATTTTTAACATGTTTCAAACTCAATAACATTTTTCACTTTTTTTTTTAAATTATTACAGGAATTTTATTATTTAGCGAGTGTCTGTTGGCAGTCGTGTTTCCATATGCCCCAAGACCACCAACGCAGCCAAAAGTTAATACGGCTTTGAAACAAAACCATTGTCCGAGATATTACACTCGTTATGATGATGGAGATGCTTTGATTGTTGTCTTGCAAAAGGGACAATGTGAGATGATCATTGACAAATATGCCATTCAAGAATCCATGTCTATTGAGGGACAAGCAGTAGCTGGTCCCAACAACAAGTCAGTTTTACATAATATTATTGTTATATGGTTCATTGTATATGTTTCTTTCTTAAAATGTTAGGTATTCAGATTGTTAGTAAGATATTCACTTCTGATTGGTCATCTCCATTTGTTCTGTATTATTGAATACTTGCTTGTAGCAGAAGTTTATGTTCAACGTTACGGTTCAGGTTCATCCATTTATTTGCGCATTGTCTTATCCATCACTATTTCTACAGGAACAAGATGCTAAGTATATACGACCGGTAGGTGTCGTGCATGAAGCTTAATACGACGACACACTTTTTAGCTTCTTTTTTTTCAAAGAGCATTTGTCCAATACACGCCAGTTGTCTGGAACAAATCTAAAACGTTTTCTAGGATAACTCTTAGTAAGAATATGTTCCGTTTACATATTTAGTGTTTATTAGCTAAATGTTCGTTGATAACTCGAAAGGTCGGCTAATTTGAATAATAGAGTGGATTACTTAGTCTTCAAAACAGTGGAGCTTAGTTGATGCTATTACATTATGTACATTTAGAATAGCGAATAATAAATTGTCATTTTAAACTTGAAGATGACATAATATACATAGAGAAAATAATCGGTGGTGCAATGGTTAGTGTTCCAGTTTGGGCATGCCAAAGACTATCAAACTGTTATTTGCACCCTCTCCACTACACATGCAACATTAAGAAGCAAGGAATTTGCTCGGAATCAGTGTCTCGGGATTGTCCATTTTAGATTGCCTTTTCGAATTTCTCTAATGTTTATAAAAACATATGAATTGGCTATACATACTATATCAACATTTTACCAGAAACGGTAATCTCTAGAATTGTATAATTTGTGACCGATATGAAATATCTTTAAACTATTAATATATTAATTACTTGATCAACTGATGAAAAATATTAATTATATTGTACAGAATGAGCTATATTCCAATATTGAAGTTCCGGAATTTATCGCCGATATGTCCAAACTTACCATATGAATACAGAGGTGTTCGTGTTGTTGTGCAGACTGCATACAACTGCCAGCTGTAAGTAATAATACAACCACTAATACTTATTGTAGTTCTATTTACGTTTTTGATATATAAAAACACTTTTCCATTTTGTTAGTTGTCATCGTCTTGTAATTGTTGGTTTGAATTGTGCATCTTTGTCTTCTATGGTAACTCCTATGATCATGTTAATATATATTTTATGTGATAAATTGAATTTTCATTCTATGTTGTTTACTTTGTCTAATTTAATAAATTATATTAATTTTGTTTTGATTTTATTAATTGTTTTCTATGTGTAAATCGATTGTTTATAATAATTTTATATCAATTTATTAACTAAGCTTTATGACGAAAGAGATGATTTCTATTTTCCCATTGTGAACTTCCTGTAGCAACATTCCAACAGCGCCTGCATATAAAGTTGATATATCTTAGTGGGTACGATATTCCAGAGCTTGTGGTTCCTATAATGATTATTAAATTGAGTGTTTCTGATAACAATGAAACTATTTCCCCATGAGTTTCAAGTGGGGACTTCAAATTTTAAAGGCAACCACAATCACTTGGTTAACCGTTACGGAGTTTCTGTGTCACACATGACTACGAGTATGTTAACCGTTACGGAGTATCTGTGTCACACATGACTACGAGTATGTTAACCGTTACGGAGTATCTGTGTCACACATGACTACGAGTATGTTAACCGTTACGGAATATCTGTGTCACACATGACTACGAGTATGTTAACCGTTACGGAGTATCTGTGTCACACATGACTACGAGTATGTTAACCGTTACGGAGTATCTGTGTCACACATGACTACGAGTATGTTAACCGTTACGGAGTATCTGTGTCACACATGACTACGAGTATGTTAACCGTTACGGAGTATCTGTGTCACAAATGACTACGCCAGTACGGGTATGTTTCCTTTCTCGTAATCACAATCCCGTCTTTCACCATTCATGACTTACCACCTGATTTCAAACAAGAGTAACAAGGCAGTGGAGCGGGAACTGCCTACTCTTAAAGAGCTAATGAGTTCATCCGATTATAAGTGTGACTCGTGTTGCTCAAACTGTATTATTTTTTCTTGGTCCTTTTTTCGTTTTCTTTTCTTTCCTCATATCTGTTTTCCATCGACTTACTGCTTCTGATAACACCTTTGGTATCTTCAAACTTTTCTTGTACCACCCATTCTAGGCAATACATAATTATCATTGTTCATATATCATCGTTATGTTGTAAACATGTATGTATATAAGACTTTATATTAATAATAAATTATATTTTATTCTCTATCTATGTTATCTACTTGATAGGACATTTGCAATGCGTACGTTCCAGGTAACGTCGCCCAGATATTCACAGCCTATGTAAGTATAATTAGAAAGTAGGACAGTAGATTATATTGCAATGTTTGTGTTGTGCAGTAACTGCATTACAGACGGGAAAATTATTACATTTGCTCAAATATTTGTCTTTCACGAATCGAGTTAAGAAAAACTTATAGTGTAATTATCCGCATATATTGAGCCTTTTAGCATTTTCTCATCTATGACTTGCTATGTATGTTATGATTGAGATTTTTGCAACAAAACAAAAAAAACTAAGCAGATCGGTGAAATGAATAATTTTCTGAATGCAACACTGAATGCAACAAAATTATTGATTTTGAGAGAATGTCAACTTGTACTTGAAAGCAGTAAGGATTGTGAATTTACTAATCTAATATACAAAAGCTACAAAACATTGCTAGTTATATTTTGCTAGACAAATACTGGATGGCCAGTAAATATAAGGTACTATAATATATCACATTTGTACATAACAATTTATCAGTGCTAGACAGTGTTAAACTTTTTAATGTTACCGTTTTAAAAGACCGTCTTCTCAAAACTCATTAAAGTGTATATAATAGACCGGAAATTGATGAAACTGCAAAGAATAATTGTGTCCAAAGATGACATGATCCCTTCTACTTTTATAATTTGCATGGAACATTCTAATAGATTGTGCTAAATCTATTTACAATGAAACCCGTCTAAATTAAACATTATTGAAGTCATCTCTTTTCTTTGGAATAGACAGGTGTTCAGTATATACAGGTTATATTAACACATATTTTCTATATTTAGACTTCATTCAAAGTTCGGTTTTCAGATTCCACACTATAATCAAACATAATTGCATATTTGCTGTTCTAATTGTATTCAAATGGTTGTGTTCTAATAAACAGAATAGTTTGTAACAATTTTAACTGCTGTATTCTAAAGCACATATTACCCCCATGAAACTTTATTTTGCTTTCCAATCGTTCAATTTTGAGCGTACCTGATGAAGGTTATTCAAGAAACGTGTCATGCGCACTAACTTAGATACTGGTATATACGTGTTTATTAGGACAGGGAAACAGTCAGCGTCAAACTTCATTCATACATCTTGTTTGGTTACTTGTGTTAGTGATACCGATTTTCCCTCTGTTTCTACATAAAATTTGTAGGTAACTTGCGTCATGTCGGTAGTTTTCTTCGGGTACTCTGGTTTCCTCCACCATTAAAACTGATCGCCACGATATAGCTGAAATATTGTTGAAGGTGGGGGTTAAACCAAAACCTTAACCCTAACCTTGTTTCTACGACTGTTCTGTTAGATTTTTGAAGCGTTCCGACAGTGTGCCATATTTTGTTTTTCATTCTAATGATACTTTACTTTGTCTGGTATCTTATGTTTCCTACACAATGCGAGTATAATTTCTGAATTATAACCATGTATATCTCATGTATGTTTCAGATCTGTTGCTCGGCCAGTTATTGAAAACATGAAGTAGACGTAATGATACATGTCGCGATCTTGTAAATCCAGTATTATACAGTGTGTCTCATGTAGATGTTCTAGACAGACGGGACGTCAACGTCAAGTGGATACATAGTTCTTAGCAAGGATATGCTAATCTTAGTTATGTTGGTAATTTGTATTCTGTGAAAAGGCAATAAAAATTTACCATATCATAGCCTAACTTTACTTTTACTTTTTACAGAAATGTTAAGGAAAAACCAAATAGACTGCTTGGTTTGAAACTTCTCTGAAACAATATATATGTTATAATCGGACATTCAACCCTGCCACTTTTTTTATTGAAGTGCCTGTATCACACCAGGAAAGTGAGGGGTCATGTACGTGTGTGTTAGGGGTGAGGGGTCATGTACGTGTGTGTTAGGGGTGAGGGGTCATGTACGTGTGTGTTAGGGGTGAGGGGTCATGTATGTGTGTGTTAGGGGTCATGTACGTGTGTGTTAGGGGTCATGTACGTGTGTGTTAGGGGTGAGGGGTCATGTACGTGTGTGTTAGGGGTGAGGGGTCATGTACGTGTGTGTTAGGGGTGAGGGGTCATGTACGTGTGTGTTAGGGGTATCAATGTTGCCTCTTTCTCTCTTTCTATTTGATTTTGGAAATGTGCCAGATATATGTGATATTTTTTATTTTTCATTTTATTAACACATATTTCAGATTTTTTCAAGTGTTTAATTATATAAAATTTCCGAACTTTTATTGGTTGACCATATTTGGTAAGATTATTTAAGGTCATTAAATATAGATTCTCCTTAAGCTGCCGGTGCGTTACGATATTTTATTTTAAATTTAACTCTCAAGAGTGGAGAAATATCGTAACCCACATGGGCAACTGAAGGAGAATTTGTTTCTCCCATTATTTAACACGAACTTTATTTCAAAAGCCGTCAAACGAGTCAAATGTGGGGAAAGGCACGAGACATTTTAATCTTCTCGAGGATTACAGATTCTTCCACCACTGGTTCGTAATAATGCCAACACTAACATACAACTGGTTGAGCAACGGTGTTGTTAAATAAGCGTTAGAGAATACCGAGGGGCAATCAAAGATGAACAATCCAGAGAAACAGGCAGCATCTGGTACACAAGACAAAGAAGAACAAAAGAAAGACACAACATGTGTCGGACAACACTATATTATGAGCCCTGCTTCCAACAACTGGAGGTAAAGACGAACCGAACATCGTTTGTATACGGAAATCGTAACGGACAACACGGACATCAGAACGTACTTGACCATAATAGAGCAACCCAAAAAAAATAAAAAGATGATCAAAACGGACAGCATAAAAAAACCCGGTGGTCAAATCAGGTGCTTGCCGATGTCTAGGAACTAAGTTTTGAAATATAGTAATAAAAAATACGTTTGATACAAATATATAACAATTATATGGGACAAATCTAAACATACTACACTGTACAGAGAAAAGTTTGAAGATATGAAATGTATAGAAGCCTTAAGTCGAAGGGTTAGCAATACAAAAGCCGAACGAAAAGGGACAAAATGACAAACAACGATCTGCAAAACACTACCAAGAAACTAAAAATTGAACAACACGAACCCCAATAAAACCGACGGCTTTATGGACGACAACGGTGAGCTTGGACAGCAAATTGTTTATCTTTGTCTTTTTATCTGTGAGTTATATTTCTTTTTACTGCAAATGTTGGCTCTCGAGTGTGTTTCTTCATCGGAAGAATCAAATTCAGGATATGCTTAGATTATCTACTTTGTCAATTACATGCAGTGTTTTGGGGTTTGACGCCAATTTCAACAATATTTCAGTTATATCGTGGTTGCCAATTGTATTGTTGCTGGAAACCGGAGTACCCGGGTAAAAACCACCAACCTGTCGCAAGTCACAGACAAATTTTATCACACAATGTTATATTGAGTACACCTCGCTATGAGCCGGATTCGAACTCGCTACGTTAGTGGTGATAGGCTCTGATTGAATATGTAGGACGAACAGTTGCATATCTCTCCGCATCAATTACTCCCATTGTGAAGACCAAATACTAAAATTCATATTAGATACATGTGCGTAACCAGATCAATGACTGTAATTCCGTACGGGGCAGTTGGCTAATGATAAAGGATTTGAAATTTCAAAATACTAGTAAAGTGCCTTGTTCACAATGCAATGCTATTAGAGATGTTTACTCATCTGGGACGACAACATATTAGAAACATTACTATCTATTTTATATAAATATATATATCTAATTTAATGTACACTACGTGTTTCTGGAACAACCTTCATCAGATACACTCATAATCGAAAGATTGGAGGGCCTAAACAAGATAGCCAACATCGGCTAAGGTCTCCTATGACTGAGGAAGGAGAATATTAGTTTTATTAATATTTACATTATTTAAGAACTGTAAAATTCAGCAATAAATACTAGTATATCTAATTAACCATGTCATTGCCGAAGCACCTACTTATGGGCGGATGATATCCTCGGGGACTAATAGTCCACAAGCAGAGGTATCTAACCAGTGATAGATTAAGTGCGCGTGATGCGTTTCTGTAATTACTGTCATCATGGAAAGCCAAATAATTTAAAGTTTAGGGAGCAATAAAACCAAAGGACCTAAACAGGATAGTCAAAATATAGTTAGCTAACAACAAAACATTCAATAAATAAAAATTTAATAAATAAATTGCAACTTGGATTTCTAGTCAAAAATAGCTTGTCTAAAAGAATCAATCATCAGAATCACCTCCGGCAGAGGACTGTCCTGCAGAGGACTGTCCTGCAGATGACTGTCTTGGCCATGTAGGCATATGTCTCATTGGTCTATTCCAAGCAGGTTGTTTGGCGTTAGACATGGCATATTTTAGATCTGGAAGTGCTGGAATACCAATTACCCTGAAAATATTAGAATTTAAACATGAAACTTGCGATTGAAATCAACAGAAAGGTCCTGAGTACTCTTCATTTGTATTCAAGGGATTCCAGTTTACCATATTTTCACTGATTTTATATTCATATAACCTAACTAACTCCATGTGGTAACACATTCTTGAGTATAAATGTTGTATATTTGAGATTTGTGTATTTTGTGTTTAAATTTTGATAAACATTGCGAACAATATATGGTATAGTATGTTTTTTTTTTTTTGTAAAAGATATTACATCTGGACTCTACAAACAAGAACCATTAGAATATAATGATGTATGAAAAATGCTGTAAATTGCTATTTATTCATAGATATACAGGATTTGGATCCTATTAACAGGTTTAACCTCGCACCATATTTTCCTGTCTCAAGCCAGGACCTGGATTTCCAACGTCAAATGTTGTGGTATTTTTTGTTTAGTGATTTGCGATGAGAGGTGATTGATTATTCATTGTTTAAAACGTTCTTTTCATATATGTAACCAAAGGGTATGGAATTTCAAAGAAATAAAAATAGTGCATATTAATTATTAAAAAGTTTATTATACATTAAGTAATTGTATTTTATAGATTTCTATGATGAATTTGTAAGATTTATTGTTGTATTTGGTTTATATTTCTATTACGTAAATACATTGTGTATTTAACAGTCATGCATGATGCACGTAACTGATTAAGTGATTGGTTGGTTTTTTATTTCGACATTTTGTGGTCAACTTTACAGAGTGTACATTACATAAATCTACCATAAAAATCTACTCTCCTGTAAAATAATATCGTGCTATGACATAGGCCCATCAATAAAATAATTACGCATTTTGGTTAATTGTAATATGTTTACGATCAAAATAGGCATACTGTGTAATGTAAGATGGCAATAAAAGTGTTGTTCATTTACTTTAATTCGTGTTTAAGTGTTAAATAAACGTTAGAGAATACCGGAGGGCCAATCCAAAATGGACAATCCAGAGAAACTGGCAACATAGGGTACAAAAGACGAAGAAAAACAAAACAAAAACAATCCAGAGAAACTGACAACATAGGGTATAAAAGACGAAGAAAAACAAAACAAAAACAATCCAGAGAAACTGACAACATAAGGTACAAAAGACGAAGAAAACAAAACAAAAACAATCCAGAGAAACTGACAACATAGGGTACAAAAGACGAAGAAAACAAAACAAAAACAATCCAGAGAAACTGACAACATAGGGTACAAAAGACGAAGAAAACAAAACAAAAACACAACACAATACAATATGTGTAGGACACCACTATGGGCAAACAAACACAAAGAACGTTAATATGACATGTAAAGTTGGACAATCTTTCATGTTCATTGCTCATTTTTTGTGTTGGTGTCTTTTGCTATGTTTGTCATCGTTCTGTGTATTGTGTCTAATGTTGCCCGTGTCTCTGGATTATCCATTCTTGACTTCCCATTCGGTTTTCTCTAACGTGTATATACAACCATAGCCCTTCTAAATAAATTCTGAATGCATTAAATTAACTTACATTTGACATCTACCAATGATAGTATCCACGATGAAGAAGGTACCAGTCTGTCTCGTGCGATGTTTACAGTTGTAACCACCTGGAGCTATAGAAGTTTGTCTGAATGTCACCTGGGGTTTATGCTTCCTGTTTTGTGTAAAGCATAAAGTTAAAATACACGAGTTAACATTCCTTAAAGGCAACATCGAACATATCAACTATCAGTGAAATTCATATAGCTCAATCTTAGCTTAAACGCAGAATTCTGATAAGGGAGTCAATGACCTTGTACGGATAAATTTTTGGGACATGTGACGACATAATTGTAATAAGATGATGTTAATTAATATGTATGACGCACCTGTTGTTCAGTATTGCATTTAATATCATAATTATTAACCATCTCATCATAACTTAACAAACCCAATAAAATTGGAAATCATAATTAGTCACCTTATTTTCCAGAAAATATGTTTTTCCCATTATTTGTCATGGTTGAATACGTTTCGAATAAAAAAAAAGTACAAAAAATGTACATGTTTATTCATATATAAATTTGACATCATTGCAATATGACAATACTGACTTCTGAATGCTAAATAATCCATTGTAATCGCCATCCAATTATCATTCCGATTTTGCTGTCTTAATTCTTTAAGTTTACTTTTGCTTTTTTGTTTGATTTTTGTTCTGTGGATCCGGGTTGTTATTCTGTGTTTCTCTTTAACAAATGACTATTTCATGTCACTGTTAAACATACTCTGTATTTTATTTTGAAGTTTTTAGAGATATATTTATCTAAAAAGCACTGCACAGGCTTCGTCTAACATTAAAGACAAACAGTGACCACCAAGAAGAACAAATGTTGAAAGTTATATTTATAAAACAATCATCTTTTATTGAAGTGTCTGTACCGAGCCAGAAAAGTCAGCGGCCTCTGTTTTTGGGGCCCGGGTGGCTCAATGAGTTAGGTCGTTGTAGGGCCCGGGTGGCTCAATGAGTTAGGTCGTTGTAGGGCCCGGGTGGCTCAATGAGTTAGGTCGTTGGATCTAACAGCTCATACAAGCCTATCACCAATACGGCATGGGTTCGCGCCCAGCTTGGTAAATTACACAAAAAAAAGATGCACTTGACTCGCAGCCGCAAGTGATAAAGTTTACAAGTTACTTGCCTATGGTCGGTGGTTCTCTCCGGGTACTCCGACTTCCTTCACCACTAAAACTGGTCGCTATGATATAGCTGAAATACTGCTGAAAGTGGCGTTAAAACACCAAAAATCAAAATCAATCAATCTTCTGTTTCTATGATTTTTCGATTGGATTTTGGAACGGTAACGAAAGTGTGGTATTTTATGTTTTCATATCAAAATTGAATTTTGTTTTACATTGATCTAGATATTTATGACATTTACCTTGATAGTAATTGATATATTGGGGTATATCTTCCACTTGCCCATCGACTTCCTTTATTCTGTGAAATTGTATTTGCACTTACTACCCTGAAATAACAGTGGAAAATTCATATTAATTGTTTGTTGAAGTATGTGAAAATAATAGTAATACATGTATATTTGACATAAAAAAGGCGTATAATTTTATTGACCGAACTCCAAAAATATGATTGAAAATACAGTCAAACCTGTATATTAAGGCCACTCAAGGCAACCTGAAAATGTGGCCTTTATGAGCAGGTGCCCTTTATATACAGGTTAAAATTATATGCACTATTCATTAATGGGGAAAATGAGACTGCCCTTTATAGACAGTGATTTGTTATATAGATGTACCCTTTAAGACAGATTTGACAGCACATAATTAAGATGTCACTACTCCTGTGACTGACTGAAATATATTTTAGAGGACAATTGTACATGTTTAATTTTGTTTTCAGAGTATAAATCAACATTAAAAACTATATAATTATTTTTTAACAAGATATAATTAACTTACATTTCACATTTTCCGTCGTCTAATGTCACAATGAACTTTCCTTCCTCGTATCTCGAATAAAAATCAGGACACGGCTTAGCAAGTTCTCCCGACACATGGACAGGATTTGAAGCAGATGGAGAACTAATTGATTTCATCGTGGTTGTAGACATTGGAACTGGCGTTGTTGGTGTAATTATCTCTACACTGTCATTTATCATTTGAATTGTATCAGAAATCACAGTCTCATTTAGTGTTGTTCCATTTTCAGTGTTGTTTTTTACTATTAGATTGTCATCTTTAATAAGAACTGGTTCTATTAAGACATCCTCTTTCGGTTGAATCATTAGATTGGTATCATTAATCAAAACAGGTTCTGGGACTGGTTCTTCATTCGGCTTAATAATTAGATTGTCATCTTTAATCAAAATAGGTTTTGCAATATTTTCATCACCTAGAGATTGCATAATTATATCATTATTACTGACCATTACAGGCTCTATAACCACACCATCAAGTAAAGGTCCAAATTGTCTTGTATCAGCTGGCGATGAAAGAGATTGTCCTATAACGGTTGGAGACACGGCGTCGTCTTTCTTAGATTGAGGTGTCGTATGAGGTTCTACAATAGTGGCGACATCCCGTTTCCCTGTTACAGCACTCCGAACGTCTAATATCACTGTTTAAAGAAGAAACATTTAAATCAGTTTAATTCAAATTATTTATGTCTGGTTTTTGTTTTTACACCCAATTTTTCGTTATTGTTTTTAAACTTATTTTTTCAATTTATTTTTTCTTTTAAATTTTTTTTTTCAATTTTTTTTTTAAACTTTTTTTTTAATTTGATTATTTCATCTTAGAAATCGATTGAAATTGCAAAACCTTATGGAATATACTTACATGAAAATAAAATAAATAAAATAAACATTTTCATTATTGTGCTGTGGGATTATACTTCTTGATTCCTGTTTTAACTTAAAGTGTGTAGTTTATATATCCTAACAGATGATTATTAATTATAATATTATTTAGACCTCGTCATAACAGGAAGTACATGTTTCCTACCTATTTAGTCGGCGGACAGTTCTTGTCAAATCTTTGATCGATGAGTAAACAAGTATTTTCTGTATTATCAATAAGGTTTATTATTGTAAATATTGACCAGTGTCAACACAGTCTTTATTTCAAGAGACCAAATGATAATGATGTATTTCATACTTATTGAATGGATATTTAATACATTTTCACACTGGAAATACATAGAAATATAGATTATACAGTTTTATAGGATGCCTGTCGGTCTAATGATTTTAATGTGTTAATTAAAACTAAAGGGATGTGATCTCAACTTTGATGTTATCTAGAAATTGAAGTATGACGAATATTTATTCCATAACTTCAATGGGCTAAAAATATAATAGTTTGGACAAAAATAAGTGAAAGTGTATGTCATTTATGTTTATTATTCTATGAAGCATAAACAACCTTTGATGTCATTGTCATGATCAAGTTAAATAGTCTTAACGTATTTAGTGACCGATGAACAATATTCAGGTGTGGTGGTCATTAAAATCTTCCACATTGTACATGCACATTAATATATGAAGTCATTGGACAAAATCCTATTAGGAAACTAAAGTGACATATATAGTAGTACAATAACACACCTCCTGTATACAGGTGAATCAATCCACACTTAGGGAACGACCATCTAACTCTTTGGTATTAAGGGGGCGGCCATTTTGTTTTTATTTCTGACGCCAAATGCAATAGGGAATAAATAACCTGCCATGAAAGATGCAAACAACTGTTTAACTTACCCTGCAGTTTTCAACAAGAAATTTTGTTAAATTTTGAAAAATAACGATTTTTTATGTCCAAGCAAAAAAAATCAGATTTTTCTTTCGCATAAAATAAATTTTGACTTGATATGTCTGTGTGTGTGGGGAGGGGAGAGTGTGTTAAGGTTAAATTGTTATCTATATTATACTTTGAACGATGTTGCATTTATTTGACGACCTATGATTGGATAAGAATGGAGAGCCATATATGGAAATCTAGAGAATAAGATTAATACGCTTTACCGTCCAGTGCAACATTCCATATGCCAGGTGACTGCAGTATTGTGTAATCTATTATTTCATAATTTGACGTTGACGCTGTATGGAATAAATAAATATTGTAATCGATAAGTAAGACGACGTATGCCACATGTACTTGACCAGGCTCACTATATATATCTGTGTGTATTTCTATTTAGCATAATTAAATACAACTGCAAGGAAGATGATGATTTATATTTTCTTCTAAAATTAAACAGTAAAAAAAAGCTCTTCTTGAGACACAATAAAAAAAGAAAGAAATTAACGTTTCTGATAAACTACTTAAAAGAATGTACGGCTAACAAAGCTCCTCTTTTTCTCCATTGTGTTACGTTAGTCCGTTACTCACCAATGCAGACGATAGATAAACGTGCATTTACGAAACGATGCAGACGAAAAATTACAGAAGGTCAGTGAGCGGTGCTTAATTTTGTCTAGTGACCATTACGTCTTTAGCCTTAGAACTTCCCAGAAAGTCCGTCAAACATAGTTCGTGGAAAAAAACTTAGTTACTGTTTTAAGTTATAGATTAGCAACATTGTACAAAAATGTTATATGCTCCCATGACCGACTATGATTATTTAGATGGTTAGTAAATAGTTGAAGGTTCGCGCTAAAGCGCTCACCCTTCAACAATTTACCGACTGTCTAAATAATCATAGTCTGTCACTAGGGAGCTTAGAACTTATATTATAGCATCGGTGCAAGTGAAAATGTTCGTACTTGGTACACCGCATTTATATTAAGTTAAGTATTATTAAGATATTAATAACTCCACATACAAATCAATAACAAAAAATAATTCATGCATCAGCACACTACCTCTTAAATGGCCAACTGCAATAAAAAAAAAGCACAAAGATATCATTACAACAGATTTTCCTGTTGAATTTTAGAAGGTAATTTGGTTCCCTTTGAAGAAAATGTTTAACCCCTTTATCTTGATCAGTGTTTAGTCCCGCCACAATTGTGTGTCCGTCCCAAGCCATGACCTGGAATTCCAACTCCATGTGCTGTGGTCTTTTTCTTGTGTATGTTCTAAGGTATGAGGCGAGAGATCTGAGATGGCTGTTCGTTTTATTGTTATTGGTAGAATTATCGAACCCTCACTAGTTATACTATTTTTGTTACATAATTTATCGTTATATTTCCAGTAACAACATGCCAAAGGGGTAATGTATAATTTTCCACTAAGCATGTCTACATAATTTAGAACACTTATGGAACCAAATCATAAGTAATAATTTAGGACTTAATTTAAGATTCACTGACAATTCTATTACATCAAAACTAATAAGATAGTGATGTATATTTGATATTTTGATACACTAAACAACGATATGGTAAAAGGTCGAAATATGAATAGTAAAGCAACAAATACAGATCTTGTTTCTGTTCATTATTAGTTATTACGTAGACATCGGCAACATATTACTTTGTCCCCATGACATTATTAGTTATGACGTAGACAACGACAACATATTACTTTGTCCCAGTGACATTATTAGTTATTACGTAGACAACGGCAACATATTACTTTGTCCCAGTGACATTATTAGTTATTACGTAGACAACGGCAACATGTTACTTTGTCCCAGTGACATTATTAGTTATTACGTAGACATCGGCAACATATTACTTTGTCCCCATGACATTATTAGTTATGACGTAGACAACGGCAACATATTACTTTGTCCCAGTGACATTATTAGTTATTACGTAGACAACGGCAACATATTACTTTGTCCCAGTGACATTATTAGTTATTACGTAGACAACGGCAACATATTACTTTGTCCCCATGACATTATTAATTATGACGTAGACAACGGCAACATATTACTTTGTCCCAGTGACATTATTAGTTATTACGTAGACAACGGCAACATATTACTTTGTCCCAGTGACATTATTAGTTATTACGTAGACAACGGCAA
>MJUT01030054.1:389772-409736 GCA_002080005.1 Gigantidas platifrons | reverse complement strand
CTGGAAGCATTTCTTGTGATGTCCTTGGCCTGCTGGGGAATGTTTGTTTGACATTTATTATTTTTTGTATTGAAGTTTAAGCTTCAAATGTAAATTAATCATTATTTATATAAAGTCATAAAACAGATTGATCAAGTTGGAACAGTTTTTGTGATTTCCTTGACCTTAAAGAACAGTTTGAAACATACCCACGAAAAGTGGACTCTTCCGGTCCCCTAATTTTGTTTATACGGCTTCACTATTATCGTTTATTATTGTATTAAATTGAGCATGCATTTTTTTGAGGATATGTGGATAAAAGGATGAGATATCATTGTTAAAGGTAAGCAATTCCATATTTTATTTTATTTGTTGATTTTATTGTTATTTCCACTATAATGCTTAGGTCCACGAAAAGTGGACACACGAGGATATGTTATTTTCGTTTAACGGATCCTTTTGCCTTTCTTAAAGGGAGATAACTCCTGTAAAACATATAATTGTAGAATCAACGTCGGAAATGTACAAATGACAAATGGTCTAAAATAATCCCAGAAAAATTCAACAATAGTAATTTTATAACAATAAATGCCCATTTCTATATTATACTTCTTATGAAGTTTCTTCAGATGTTGGTAGTATTCGTTCTATCTTGATATTTGCATAATGATGACTTCATCTCTTAATTCTAACACCCGGAACGTTAAAAAATGCCCATTTGGTAAAAATGTTTACGATTTGGTCAAAATACGAATTGGCCGCTGGTCTCGACCAAAATAATAATACATGTTTCCGATTTTCATTTATATATTAAAGATTTTTTTGTAAACATTATTTTGGTCGACGAGTGTGGCCACATCGAAAATTAAACTTTAGCCATCGACTTGTTAATGCATATTTTCCGTCATCAATACGAAAAATAAGTCATATCACACAAATATTTAATACAAAAATTACTTGGAAATAAACCTTATTCATTATGTATTTTTGTATGATTGTGTGAGAGGATGGCCGTTTGGTTGGAACGTTCTGCAGAGACGAAAATAAATGATGGATTTTCATAGAAAACTGCGTTGACTACGATTATACCTATTTTGTTCCAGTATTGTTTAAAATACTGTTATAGTGACAACCGGAACCTTTTAACCGTAATGAAAGCGGGAGGTTTGGCGCCGTTGGAAATGCCTGTATCAAGTCAGGGTCATTACGGTTTTCTCAGTTTTCCGTTTGTTGACTGATTTTGTCTGTTTGTGTACTTATGAGTTTCCTTTTGGAAGATTGTTCGGACTTCGGTAGTTTTGTTATTACCCTTATTTATTATACCCCCACTCTTAGAGAGGGGACTATATTGCAATCACCTTGTCCGTCCGTCCGTCCGTTCACACTTTCGTAACATATATCTCAGCTTCTACTGGAAGAAATAATTGTATATTTGATATATGGCTTTGGCATGGTGACTTGTATCGTGTCTCCCCTTTCCAGGTTTACCGCACATCTACTTCCTGTTTACCGTGCGACTTACAAATGAACGAGTGTGGGTATTCTTAGCACGGCGTAGCGTGCAACATCTTGTTATTTGTTGTTTTTATTTATTATTGAAAATGTCCAGAAATTTGGGATTTTTTATGGATTTTTTTTTGCCCCAAAATTAATAAAAATGCTGAAATATGCTAAACAAATTACATTAATTTATAGTTTTAAGTATGTATTAACAAAATGTGGTAAACAAGTTGATTTGAAGATAGGGCCGAATTTCGTGGCCCTACTCCTTTAAATACTAAATATTGAACAGTTAACTAAACATTAGAGAATACCGAAGCGGGAATCAAAAATGGACAATCCAGAGAAACTGGCAAAATAGGCTACACAAGACGGAGAAAAACAAGGCAAAAACAAAACACAATATGTGTTGGACACCACTTTACGCAAGCAAACACAAACAACGTAAATAAGACACGATCCTTGCCACAAATAACTTAATATCTGTCAGCGAGAAATACAACTTCGTGTACATGTACATGTCAGAAATCGACACATTTCAGATTTATGGTCACCTGGATTCATCCCAGTCGTGTTGCACTGACAAATGCGTAATTTTAATGAGTTGACAAACAAAAACAAAACCATAAAAACATAAATTAAGACAAACCAAAGCGACCAAGAAAACATTTAAAATAAAATAAAAATCAATTATTACTGTTCAACAACTAATATAATCTAGACGATAAAGAAAACACCTTCAACACATCATGACATGTCATTATATATATATATATATATATATATACATAGATTGTCTATTGAAAAACAGGTCAACCAAACATAACAAATATGTTGTCAATCAAAAACTCGAGCATTTTGATGATATCAGTTTCAGAAACTTTTTGGTAGAATCAGTGTTTTTTTTTTTTTTTTTTACAAAATAAGATTTATCCCTTCCTAGGACAAGGTATTTGTATCCACGTTGGTCTTTCTTTCTTTTTTTTATGAAAAACAGTGTGACCAACTCCCTTAATCTGTCTTTCAGCTTTCAGTAGGGAGTAGTTGTGTAGAGGGTAGAGAGGTCAAACGTTGTAGTGCGATTGCAGGAGGAGAGGTAGATACGATAACGTAACCCTCATTCCGCTTGTGCTTCATTTAGGGTTACGAATCGATCTCATTCAACGTATGGGAGCACATTAAAATTTTCGTTCCGTGAATATTTCAACTTTCTTTTTGCATATCTGGTCATATCTT
Source organism: Gigantidas platifrons (assembly GCA_002080005.1). Lineage (NCBI taxonomy): Eukaryota > Metazoa > Mollusca > Bivalvia > Mytilida > Modiolidae > Gigantidas > Gigantidas platifrons. The sequence continues at coordinate 407,021 of MJUT01030054.1, read as the reverse complement.
ATTATTCCCAACAATTTTTAAGTAATGGTGATACGAAATAAGTGTTACAATCCCTGTTTCTATCTTCAAGACCGGTTTCGTATTTGAAAATTGTTACTTGTCCGCTTGTCCGCCATAACACCTTACGTAGACTCTCGCGATGGGCGGAGCCTACCCATATATGCCAAATAAGGAAAATGTTACTATGAAAAAGTCGATTTTACTATAAAATTGATCCAAATAAGGATATCTCAAAAACGAGGCAAGTGCGCGTGAACTAGCAACTTGTAAACAAAATGTCGGACAGAAAGAAGATTTCATGCATTCAAATTTTCAGATGGATATAAGTCTACCATGGATTGCTGCAGCGATTATTTAACACCTCAAGGTTTACCTAAATATATTTATCTTTCACCCCCGTTAATTTTTCCAACCACTTACAACGGAATTAGGACAAAAAACCGCCCGGTGTGAATCACTCCGGGCGCTGCTCCCATACGTTGAATGGGATCGATTCGTAACCCTAAATGGAGCACAAGCGGAATGAGGGTTACGTTATCGTATCTAGAGGAGAGGGACCTTGACTGTATGTACTCTTAAGATCTTTAAAGTTCTTCAGAATTCACATCTGATTCACGCCACCCCATGAGTGGCTAGTATTACAGTAACTCATCTAAAGACCGGTTTTAACCGCTGATAGACTATATGATAATAATTTGGAAAGAGGTTTCGTGGAGCATTTGGCTGACCCTGCAATATAACGGTTTTTGTCAGGACACTTGTAATTGTGTAACTTAGGAATCCACTAGAGTAATATTATATCCCGTTCTTCATCTTTTGTTGAAATTGAAAGTAACACAAAACATACCTACATTGTATGATTGTCCATGATTTCCTTTTTCGTAAGTAGTGTTGTCGGGGTGTATGTAGGGTTGGTATCGGGTCCGTTCGCCCTAACTATACACTCGCCCTGATTATTATAATGTATTTTAATGAAAGTAAAGGATATTTTAATTTAAAATAAAGAGGTAATTATTTATAGAAAAATATTAATTTAAAGAAAAAAATATGGGCTTTTGGAAATTAATTAAGTAAAAATGTATTTCCAAGCAATTATTACGGATATTGTTTGAAATGCTTAATTGAAAATAATGATTGTTGATTTCATTATTACAATTATTGATTGGGGATTTTGTATATCTTTGATCTCTTTATTTTCATTCATTGATGGCTTTGTTTCTGTAACTATGCACTTGTAAGCTTGGTATGAGTAAAACAACTCGAAACCAATTGCAAACATAAAAGAATTATACCTCACAGCTTAATGAATTAATTATATAATTACACCATAAAATATAATTTATAATTCAATTATTCTTAATATCCTACATTTTCTACAGACTCTGAATTCACTCATCTTTACCTGCTTCACTTATTCCAAGGACTGAAATGTTTAACTTTGCCCATTATCGAAACTTACACTTTAGCATGCGGCATATTTAAAAATTCTCCATTTAATATCTATAAGCAATCAAATATCACTTGTTTTTCTATTATTTTTAATATCCTACATAATTATAATTATCAGGGCGAACGGGTATCAAGGAAAACAGGTAAATAAATAAATATAAATAAGTTTTATTTAGAGTCGGCATGGTTAAAACAACATACAAACATAACCTCTGTTGAGTTTTTAACCGACAGACACAGACACAAAATAAATAACAAATAGCAAGCAACATACAACTAAAATACAAGACTAAGTTAGCACTACATGTAAAATACTAACAGTTAAAAGATAAGCAAAAAGCAGATTAAAAGCTGATATTAAGCTAAGCATTCTAAGAGCTAATGTAGCAAACTATGAACAACTAAAAGCTGATATTATGAGCAAAGCATAAAAATTATAATAAGCACAATAAAAAAAACTGGATATGACCTAGATGGTAGAAATTAAACAAATTTAAAAGTCAGCACAAACTGAACATTTACATGTATATTTGTACATACATTTCCATTCCAAGATTTTAAAATATTCTTAAACTGATTAAAATAAATTGGAAATTTTCTAAAATCATCAGGTAGGTCATTCCATAAAACAGCTGCTGCATATTTAAAACTATTCTTATTACCGTAGGTAGATGTTCGCACCCTATACAATATTAGAATGTCTAAAATTATTATCTATAAGCAATCAAATATCACTAATAGGGCGAACGGACTCGGTGAATTCTCAATATTCCTTTATCAAGCCGTATACCTAAAAAAAAAATGTGATTTACACACAAAAACAATATCATTAGGGGTCACGTCGGCAGGGATAACAACCTACTTGTCTTGGAGGTGAGACAGGTGTTTAGCAAACATTTGGGTCTTTAAAGATTGATGTTTTGTCAGTGCTCATAGTCCCATTGAGTTTTTTAATTCTAATTTGTATCAATGACCTCACACTCTTTATCCATTCAGAAAGAGTTATATCTAAGTCCTCTTTTAATTTTCAGATTTTGCCCATTGTTTGACATAATCCTTGTTGGAATCCATAAGAATTTTAAAGTAACTATGTTTCCAATTTATGGAATAAGGCTCACGATATTTCGGCCCTTACAAAATATGTTTCTTCATAAACTTATAATGAAAGACAAGATATTTGCACCTATGTTGGTCATTCTTTTTTTTATGAAACAGTGGAACTAATACTTTTCACCTGGGATTTCTCCCAGTTATAACCTGTCTTTTAGTTTAGAGTGAGGAATAATGAGTGAGTGAATGATTGTTATTTAACGCCAAAGGGGCAATTTTTCGGCCATATCATGGCAAGAACAAGTTACATACAATGAAATTATGCTGATGTTATCTTTGTACTAGTCCAACACCCTTAATTGGATCTTTATAGTGCAAGCTCACTGAAACAACAGTCTGCTGGTCGACATGTTGCTCCACTCGGACACATCCTGATTCAGAGCCAACCAGTCTTTGTTCTTACTCCTTAATGCTGTGTGCTTTGCGGAGAAGCAGCAAATACCAATTTTATTGTATTTAGTTAACCCTACTGGTACCTGAACCAACGATCTACCACACTCAAGGCAAGCACGCTAACCATTACACCATCAATGTGGTTGTGAGAAATAGTTGTGTAAATGGTAAGAAAATTAAATAATCCAGTTATACAAGACTATATATCTCATAGAATAAGGTTGGGATTATGGTGTTTAATGCCACTTTCAACAATATTTCAGTAATATAGTTGTGGTCAGTTTATTAGTGGAGGAAACCAGAGTACCAGGAGAAAACCACTGACCTGTCACAAGTCGCTGACAAACTTTATCACATAATGTTGTATCGAGTACACCCTGCCTGAGTGGGATTCAAACCCAACTACCATACGATCAGACGGCCCCTATAGATCTTATATATAATATAGAGGACATGTCTGAATACTGAAATCAGCTGCCCAAAAATTAAATTGAAATCTCATGGATAGGTCTAGATCTGTGGTTTACAAATGTTAACAAATAAAAAATATTTGATATTAATTTATGTTTATTTTATATAAAAAATAATATTAATATACATTTTGTATATATGCAAAATAACGATTACAAAACGTTTTCTAACTTACAAAATTTAGTACAAATATTACCTGGATGAGCAACAAAAATCTTACATAGCACTAAATAATGACCCCTGATCCGCTGACATGACATTAATAATATATTCACTTAAATACACAAATACACCACAAAAAATATAAATAATTATTAAAAACAAACACACTTTTAGTTCTTTTTATATCTACATATATCACAATTCTATTCCTACCTAAAACGTCTATTTATAAATGATAAGTAAATATTACAGTGCACAAGAAATCTATATTTTGCCGATTTGTCAATTGCAATAACGGCATACACCTGAAGACAAGTAAGTATAGAAAAATACAGAAGGTTTAGTCAACACAATCAGTTGACTGAAGTAAAGTAAACACAAGCAAACGACGACTGAAATAAAGTAAAAACAGGCAAAGACTGAAGTAAAGTTAACACAGGCAAACAACTGATTCAAGTCTACCAAATTAATATGCACACAATACTGCAACATATTAGTATTTAGATGTAGGAATCAAAATTTTCACATATTTTTTTATTATACAAATTTTAAAAATTCGGCCAAGTGAAATGTTATATTATGGGACATCCACTCCTCTAAAAATAGCAATTGTAGTTTGACGCCTTAGGATCGATGGAAAATTTAAAAATCATCAATAATACACCTCGTCTAACGTGTCAATAACATTCAAATTTCCACTATAAATATCTTGCCTGGTTACTGAACAAAAAGGATGTCCTGACCAACTGTAAGGATAAAATTAGATGACAATTAGATCATGTTCACCTCCTTTTAGCACACTTAAAAAAAAGATTCCAATCTGTCTTTACTTTAGAAACTTGATCAACAGTTCAAACCTATTTTTAGTACAATATTAGTTATGGGAAGTAATAAAACAAATAATTGCAACAACAGCAAAAAACAAATATTTAATTCAGATCTCAACTACATGTGGTAACAGTAAAAAACATTAAATTAGGAATCCCCCTTTTTTAATTGATTGATTTGGTGTTTAATGCAAAAATTAGCAGTATTTTGGCTATACCGTGGCATGAACAAATTTTATCAATTACTTTCCTCATGCATCTAGAAGACCCTTTTGTGAACAGAGGGTAATAATCTTGAATGGTTGGGTAACAAAAAAATAATGAGAGGTCATCTATATACATGTTAGAGCTGTTGATTTTGTCTGTTTCTACATTTTACGATTGGATATTGGAACTGCTCTAACAGTGTGGACATTTTTTTGCTTTTCATGGTATTAGGAAGTTGACAGTTGCACAGCGATACTTGCATACACAAATACTGTTGTCGTCAACAATGTTTTCCAAACTTATTTGATCAAATGGCCATTGTGGATCAAGTAGTGGTTATGGTTTATGGTGTTTAACGCCACTTTCAACAATATTTTAGTTATATCGTGGCGGTCAGTTTTATTGGTGGAGAAAACCTGAGTACACGGAGAAAACCACTGACCTGTCATAAGTCATTGACAAACTTTATCATAATATCGAAATGTATCGAGTACAGTCGGACTTCAATTCTCATAAATCCCATATATAAAATACAATACATATAATATTTAATTCTGATTATTGTTTTTTCCAAAATACATTTCATAAACATAAACATCATAATGAAAATAAATACATTAAACATATTAACAAAATAAACAAAAATATCTGTCAATTGTAAACTAACAACAAACAAGATCTTGTTGTCTTAATTATCACAGTAAACATATGATCACACTCCTCCTCCTCCACGCCTTCTATACAATTATTGTACAATACGATATGACATTCAACTTCATCCAATGGTAACTTAATACCATCTCTGTGACAGTCATTTTTATTATAGCCAACATTTATGTAGCATTAACATAGTACAAAACAAGATATACAGAATCTAACACCGGGGGAAGTATTAAGATAGGGAAATCTTCGACAACCGGGGGTAAGATTTCTAACATTCTCTGACAATGTATATTATACGAAATGTACAGTAAAACCTGTCTTACGTCACCTTTTCCAAGGGAATGCTGAATTATGGTCACATAAGACAGGTGGTCACAAAATACAGGTTTAATTAACATGAAATGCACTGTGAAGAGAAATAAATATTTAGGTCACATAATGCAAGTTATTGCTTAATAGAGGTTGTAACTAAAGTAGGTTTGACTGTTCTTGAAAAATCTTAGTACAAAATATTAGTATACCAGATAAATAGTTTGAAAATAAGAAATCTTAGACTAATATATAAGGCTATACACAAGTATAGCGTAGATCTTTTGGAGTTTGAGTTTGCTGTGAGTTAAATGAGAGTTATTTGTATGGTTTTACTCATCAGATTGATGTGAGTTAAATGAGAGTTATATGTATGGTTTTTACTCATCAGATTGTTGTGAGTTAAATGAGAGTTATTTGTATGGTTTTACTCATGAGATTGCTTTGAGTTATTGGCATGGATTATTCATAAGATCACCGAGATAAACGTGAGTTAATTTGTATGGTATTACTCCTCAGATTGTTGTGAGTTATACAATGTATATATGATATTATTCACCAGATTGATGTGAGTTAAATGTGTTATTTATATGGTATTACGCATGCAATTACTGTGAGCTAAATGAGTTGGTTATATGGTATTACTCATTAAATTTAAGTGAGTTAACTGTAATTGTTTGTATATTATTATTTGTCATAACTCATCAGAGATTTTATCCTGACTCATGTTAAAATTAGCATTAAGAGCATCCCTTTTTTAATTGGACATATGGACATGATGAGATAGGAGTTTATGGTGTTTAGTGCCACTTTCAACAATGTTTAAACTTTATCGTTATTTTGTTTACTTTCCCTTTGATGTTTAAAACCAATATGTTTCATATCACATAAGCACCGAGAAGATTCAAATTATCGCTGATCGTTGTCAAAGACGCTTAGTAATATCACTGTTTTCTAATATGACGTTATAATGACGTCACATTACCAAATCCTTGATAAACATACTATCATAGCGATAAAATAATTAAAGATGTTTTTTTAAAACTCGAGGACGTTTCTCAGTCATCTCTCATCTCAGGGCTTCGTCCTTCGATGAGATGACTGAGAAACGTCCTCTTGTTTTAAAAAACATAGATAATTACTTAATATCGTGGCAGTTATGATAAGATAAATTTATCAATATACATTATATGAATATTGTGCAACAGTACAATTGTTTGTATCATGTTGAGTCAGCTGTGTAACTGAATCACTACGAGACATGTAACGTTGAGTAGTCATGTGGTTTACACAACTGACGAGACATGATACAAACAATTATTTGCATTTATGCATATAATACGTTTATATAACATTTTCATAGAGCAAAAGAGGGTAACACTGTAAGATTGCATTTTAATTTTCCTTTTTATAATAAATAACGCTCAAATTACTTTTATACGTCACAGATTATGCTATACCACATCACAACATTCATTCAAATGTTTCATACACAACGAATGCCTTACGTTTTTTCTTTGGCACATAATTTTTGGCCTGAAGAGTAATTGTTAATTATACAGTTCCCTATAATATGAAACAAGCATATGATATAAAATGTTACTGAAGTATTTCTCCATGTGATTTTGCATTTATTGACGAAAACGTCATAGGGATTTTCCTGCAATCCAAGCTGATGACATCACGGAAGTAGAACAGACAAAAGTACATATTGTATAACATACATATATGAGACAAGATTTTGTATCTGATAGCTAAAATTCTGCATTTCTATAGAATACCTACTTAATATTAGATAAAATAGACTGAAAAAAATGAAATGTATGTTACTTCTTAAATCTTATCTTAGACTTGTCTATATTATAAATTTTTGTTAATAAAATGTACTAAAATACCTGGTTATATACAGAAAAGGTCTTTACATGTCAGGGCTCACCAAAGTCTGGTGCAGTTGGCAAAATTCTCGCCATGTTGCAGCTGAAGAAACATTATAGAGAATACTGAAGGGGCTCAAAAAAGGACAATCTAGAGAAACTGGCAACATAGGGTACACAAGACGAAGAAACACACAACAAAAACACAACGTAATATGTGTTGGACACCACTATACACAAACAAACACAAATAACGTAAATAAGACATGGAGGTAAAGACGAACCGAACATCATTTTAATACGGAAATTGTAACATGCCCCAAAGCGAAATTAAAGTCACCTTGTGATGCTAAGAAACAATACAAAGAAACTTCTAAAGCTGTTAGAAGTCTCTCTATCATGCCTTCACTTCTCCTTCATGTTCTCTGAGGGAGAAGTCAAGTCTCCTTATATTTTGGTGAGCCCTGTATGTGAAAGGAATGGCTAAGCTACAACAGTTCTTAAGTTTAAAAAAAACAACTACAAATGTCATTTATGATATAAATGTTAAAGAATTTGACAACTGATTCTCCATAGATTATCATATGATGTTTTACATAGCTCCCTGGAATGAAATAAAATCATGGCACATTCAGTCATATGTCATAAGTATAGGTAAAGATATTATTTTCTTCAAAACAAAAACAAAATGTTCCCAACTATAAAATTATACTGTGTTTTAACAATCCTATTTTAAATCAAACAGACTGTCTGTCTGTCTGTAAAGATAAGTTTTGTTTTAAAACAGAAATATGACAATCAAAATATTCTGTAGTATCAATCTTACCTAAGAACATTCACATTTTTTTTTTTATATGGTTGGTTTATGGTGTTTAACGCCGCTTAAAAAAAATGGTACATGTATTTTATTAGTCAGAATTGGAGAACTGAAAAAAAAAAAAACAACAAAATAAATAAATGAGGGGAGTTTCACCAAGTGAGTGTGGACACTATTATTTGTTTGTCATATACAATCCAAGGCCATAGCACAATATTAAAGAAACTTATACAATAATATGTAGTAGTGATTTAACATAAAAACAGGGCCGGATTATCCCGACAGATGCAGCCTAGGGCCCTTCAAGCTTGGTGGACCTCAAGAATATTTGTTATAAAAAATAGCTATTCTAGTTTATTTAAAGAATTTGCAATAAGTTTACTTGAAGCTATGTAAATGTCACTAAAATATATCACAAATAAAAAATATTCGGGTGAGTTAGAGGATGCTCCGTTTTTTTAGTTAAACATATTTTATTTGCCAATTAGATAGACAAAATGGATTAGGAACAAGTTAAACAAACTTATGAAGTCTTCTCCGTCTGAGGGGGGGGGGCATGATTTCATTAGCCTAAGAGCCTCAAAAGGTCATAATCCGGCCCTGTATACAATATAAATAACTTTGGTCATCCTACAAATTGTAGATAGTCTTTCAGATAATTTTGGTTCATGCCACAATGTTAAAATTCTACTCCATTCCTAGGTCATGATTCAGGACACAATATTAGCAGCTTTAGCCATACCATAGAACGCTGACGATTTGTCTTTCAGTAGATTGTCTGGTGATTCATATTCTTTAATTATTCCTTGATCTAAGACCATTACTCTGTAAAAACATAAATCACATCGATCAAAACAAAATTGAAATAAGTTTATATAAAATAAATTATCAAAATCGTCAAAGCGATCAATTATCTGACAGAATAAAAACATGAAATAATATTGATGAGCAACAATAAAAGTCAGGTAAGTTTACCACGAAAATAAATAAACTCTCTCAAGTAAGATATATGTCAAAGTATACAATATATATCATGAGAAATTCCTTAAATCACTCTATAAACATGCAAATCAATCAAAAAAAAAAAAAAAAAAAAAAAAAACGAGATAAAAATAGCCACAAAAAACAACAGATTTGTTTTCTCAAGTAATTAAGTATCATTTGTATAAACTATTAAACAGATTCTCTCACTTTATAATGAAAATAATATAAAGAAATATTTTAGGTAATATGATGCACCACAAACATGTAAATCAATCAATATAAAATGTTGAAAAAGAGAGAAAAAAAAAGGCCACAAAAACAATTTGTTTTCCTTAAAATAATTAGGCATACTGCGTTTTAATTATTAAATAGAGCTTGACATAATACTGAGAATAATACACAGAAATATCTTAGGAAATATGATGCAGCACAAAGAGGCAAATCAGTCAATATATAAAAAAATAAAAAAGGGGGAGCCACAAAAACAACAGGTTTTTTCTTCTTTTAACAATCAAGTATGGTGTGTTTCAACTATTAAACAGAGGCCCTCACAAAACAATTAAAATAATATACACAAATATCTTAGAAAATATGATTCAGTATATTTTATGATTTTAATTTTCACAAATTCTTCAAATTAAAATTTTACTTTATTATTGTATAAATGAAATGATGTTGAAATAAATCCTATAAGATTTCTTTCCAACGAAATAAGGATAAATTATTATTTAAATTTTACTAATAAACAAAACAATGTCACACGATTTCCCAAATGTCTTATCACATAATGTTTGTACCTCTTCAACAATATTTCAGCTATGTCGTGGCGGGTCAGTTTTATTGGTGGAGAAAACCGGAGCACCCTGAGAAAACCACCGACCTGCAGCAAGTCACTGACAAACTTTATCACATAATGTTGTATCAAGTACACCCCTCCTGAGTGGGATTGATGGTGAGGTGTACTCGATACAACATTAAGTGATAAAGTTTGTTAGCGACTTGCGGCAGGTCTGTGGTTTTCTCCAGGTACTCCAGTTTCCTCCACCAATAAAACTGACCACCATGATATACATGTAACTTAAATATTGCTGAAAGTGGCATTAAACATCATGACCCTAACCCCCTGAACATCACCTAGGGGCCCGGGTGGCTCAATGAGTTACGTCGCTGGATCTAACATCTCATCCAAACCTATCACCACTACGGCGTGGATTCTTGCCCAGCTTTGTAAATTACAAAAAAGGGTGCACTCGACTCGCAGTCGCAAGTGATAAAGTTTACCAGTTGCTTGCACATGGTCGGTGGTTCACTCCGGGTACTCTGGCTTCCTCCACCACTAAAACTGGTCGCCATGATATAGCTGAAATATTGCTGAAAGTGGCATTAAACACCAAAATTGATTAATTCATTCTGAACATCACCTAGATAAATAAAACCTAGAGAACTTACTTGTCATAATCTAAGATTGTATTGAGTCGATGAGCTATTGTCAGAATTGTACAGTCTTTAAACTCTCTTCTAATTGTATTCTGAATCAATTCATCTGTTTCCATGTCAACAGCTGCCGTAGCCTCATCTAATATCAATATCTTCGTCTTTCTAAGAAGTGTTCTAGCTAAACATACAAGTTGTCTTTGTCCAACACTGAAATAAACAAGTATTATTTACATAGCAAAATCTCTATCACATGCTGTATCAGCCCTCAGGTTGATATTGTTTCTGCATGCTGATACATCATGTCATACTGTAATGGTCAGCATGCTGGCCTTGAATGTGGTAGATCGTGGGTTCAGACTATAAAATTGTTATTTGCTGCTCCAACGTGAAGCATGCAGCATTAAGGAGAAAGAACAAAGACTGGTTGGCTCGGAATCGGGATAATGTGTCCAAGTGGGACGACATGTCTATCCATGGACTTGCAATTGTTTCAGTGAGCTTGTACTATAAAAATCCAACTTAGCATATTGGCCTAGCACAAAGCGGACCTCATCATCATTTCATTGAAAATTATCTTGTTCTCGCCATGATATAGCTGAAAAATTGCTAAGTTGACGTTAAACAACAATCACTAATCAATCACATTTGTCCACGTATTGTTTACTTTATTTTTTTTTTCCAACAGAAGACTAAGATTTCCCTAGTTATAGATTTATATGGTTCTCTAACTGTAGAATGTCTTCTGCTAGGCTTGTTTTTTTCTGTGGCACAATATCATTGTCGTCTGCTAAACATTGAGGCAGAAGACAACTTGAAAAGGTTTCAAGCACTTAAAGTACTCTGAAGATGTTCTACATGGGGTGCAATATGGGATAAAATATATAGGTTTCTATTTTGATCATACTTTCAACACTACAGTAATTTGTACTAAATATACCACAATAGTTTATATTATACCATTTAGCAGTTATCATGATTATTGATTACTGTAGGCATATTGGAGAATATGGAATTGAGCAGAATATTTATGTTGTAAGAGCTTGTAAGTCTACAAAGAAAACATTTATTAATATTTCTACAATAGCCTTTTACTGTATAGCAAAACTTAAATACCATCAATTTATTTATAATGGTGTTTATCATTACTTTCATCAATTTTTTTAGCTATATCCTGACTATCAAACTTTTTCAGGATGATAGCCAAAACAGTTTTAAGATACTGTATAGTGAAACCTATGGTCTTGGGTAGCTGTTCTGAAACCTCAACACGTGAGGTGGGTATAAGGGTGCTTAGGTTAATGGCAAAAATGTCAATGATTTTAAACACTCTGCAACTAATGTCCTTAAACAAAAAAACATTACTCTTGAACACTATAAGTTTGGTCTGTATCATATGGTTTGTATACCTCAAATTTCCTCCTCCTTCTCCACACTCATGGTTCATTCTCTCGGGAAGTTCCGCAACAAATTTCTTCAAATGAGCATGCTCGAGTGATCTCCAAATCTGGTCATCAGTATATTGGTCAAAGGGGTCAAGATTCATACGTAATGATCCAGAAAACAACACAGGGTCCTGAAATTAAAAAAGAAACATTGTTGGTTAATACAGTGTTTTCCCTAATTTTCATTGTAAGAGGTCAAAGGTAACTTTGAACAGGCCATACTTGGATTTCTATATAAAATTTATGATTTGAAACGACCAAAAAAGTGCTTGAACCAGGCAATTTGGCCTGCTGCCTGTTCTTAGGGAAAACACTGTAATATAAAGTATCGTTTGTACTCTTTTAAACATGTTTTACCCTTCTCATCTGTATTAACATCTTTAGATGCCTCAAACAATTTTTTTTTTCTGCAAAGAAATAATGATTGAGGTAATAGTTATTTTTTGTGTATATTAACATCAGCTCTAAGATCCTGTGTAAATGTTCTCAGATGTATTTTGACAATTTTTAGAAATGTCTTTCTTCAATAACTGCTGCTATATTGGATGAAGGTAAACCATCCTAGAACTAACCAGGGGGTTAAAACATCTTTTGAAATCAGTGATTGTTGTTTAACAACAACTCAGCAGTATTTCAGCCATATCATGGCAAGAACAGGTTAACTATCAATGAGATGATGATGACATCCGCTTTGTACTAGACCAACATGCTGAGTTGGATTTTTAAAGTGCAAGCTCTCTGTAACAACAGTCCATGGATAGACAAGTCGCCTCATTCAGACATATTATCCTGATTCCAAACCAACAAGTCTTTGTTCTTTCTCCTTAATGCTCTGTGCTTAGCAGAGAAGCAACAAATACCAATTTTATAGTCTTTGATCTAACCTGATCTGGGTTCGAAAAGATGATTTACAGCACTCATAGCAAGAATGCTAACCATTACACCACTGATGTGTTTTTTCAAACATAACAAATCTAATTTACATAATCATCAACATTATAAGCTTCCCTTGTAATAAATTCAAAAGAACTTAATATGACCTTGCAGCTAAAGAACAAATTTCTGATAATTTCAGGTAAATAAAAATACCAAGTTTTGATAATTTAAAGATATCTCTATTTCTTTTAACTAATATTAATGGTGGTCATCTAGAATGTTTTAAGTTTTAATTAATTTAGCACAGCAGTTTCAGAGAACAAGATTAAAATGTGAAAATCTAACAATGATGAACATTACCTAAAAACAAAATCTTACATGCCTTTAGATTTTTTAATAAAATTTAAGTACATATCAAATTTAGTCCTCACAACACGTTTCTGGATTAACCTTCATCAGATACGCTCGAATCGAAAGATTGGAAAGTCAAATATTTTAAAGTTTTGGGAGCAGTAAAGCTAAAGAGCCAAAATCGGCTAAAGTCACCTATGTCTGAGGGAGGAGAACCTTAGTTTTAGTGTCTCAGTGGTGGTTAGCATGCTTGACTTAAGTGTGGCAGATTGTGGGTTCAAGTCCCAACGGGTCAACCCAAAGACTATAAAAGTAGTATTAGCTGCTTGTTTGCTGAGAACACTGCATTAATGAGTAAGAGCAAAGACTGGTTGGCTAGTAGTCGTGATGTGGCAGAGTCCTAGTAACTTTGTGTTGGTCTAGTACAAAACAGACGTCATTATCATCTCATCAAAAAGCAACTTGTCTATAGCCTTGATTAGCTGAAAAATGGCTATCTTGGAGTTAAACAACAATCACTCACTCACACACTCTGGTTTTCACCTAGGTGAGCTAAAAATATTAATGGTCAAGTAATTGGAAAATAGGAAAAAGAAACAGTGCAATCATCCATGTAATCCCAGAGTATGAACAATTACCCTTTGGATCGTGATCAGTTTGAAAATGTAAAAAATCTGGATATTGTCATTGCAAAAACCATGTGAAATCACCATAGACAGTTATGATATGTTAATTAAAGTGTCATAATTACAAAATATACTGTATATGACTAGCAATATTTATTCTGAAATAATCTTTGCTGAATAGTAAATCCCTTGCTATTTAGTGATTAACAACTGGGGATACTAGGTAAAAGCTGAGTACCTAGTAAATTGTTTACAGCAAAAATTAGTGCCATAAAAGTCCTTTTTTTTAAGCTGCCATAAGTAAATATATGGAATGTGAACATTCAGGCCAGCATGAAGACATATGCTGTACCAATATAATATCACATTCAAATCTTACTTGTGGTAAAATGGTCAGTTTTGTACGGAGATCGTGGAGTCCTATGTCTGAGATTTTCTGTCCATCTATGACGATACTACCATCAGATGCTTCTATTAAACGGAACAATGCCATCGTCAACGATGATTTTCCAGCACCTGTTCTACCCACAATTCCAACCTAAATCATAAATTATTAAAAATATTGATCTAAAAACAAATTGGTTCAGTAGTTTCAGAGGAGATGATCATAATGTGAATTGCAGATGGAGGAGTGATACATGATGGACATCAAGTGATTGCAAAAGTTTACATGACCCTTTAAGGTTAGGGTTATAGTGTTTTACAATGCTGTCAACAATATTTCAGTTATATCGTGCCAATCAGTTTCATTGGTGGAGGAAACCGGTGTACCCGGAGTAAACCAACGACCTGTCGCAAGTCACTGACAAACTTTATCACATAAGTGGTGATAGGCACTGATTGTATAGGTAGTTATAAATCCAAATACCATACAAACACAACAACGATGGTCCATGTGACCCTTTAGGTAAGCAAGCTAAAAAGACAATTTTACAATTGTATTCATTACATCTTTGGCTCTTAAAACAAGTACAGAGATTTTTCTCTCTCTAAATTAAAAGTTCTCAATATTAGAAGGCTCTGAATGATTTGTATTTTCAATAAATATTTATTTCAATACAAAAAACACAATTTATTTTCACAGAAAACAAATTCTATGAATTTATAATTTTTGGTTGTTTTGTTTAAACTCATTTCTGTAAATGCAATTCACATGCTAATCCAGAAATTATTTTATTTGATTGGTTGTCATTTTTTTTTTTATTATATTTATGACTTAATTAGGCATCAACAATCTACAGGAAGTATTATACCCTAGGGCATGTGTTCCTACGTACATTTTATTGATTTATTTTGTAATTAACTAACAGGTGTGTACACAATTTTTAACATGATAATTATTACATTACGATGATATAAAAATCACATCGGTGGTGTAATGATTAACATTCTTGCCTTGAGAGCTGTAGATCGTGGGTTCAAGCCTGACTATAAAACTGGTATTTGTTGCTTCTCCATTAAGGAGAAAGAGCAAAGACTGGTTGGCTCAGAATCAGGATAATGTGTCCAAGTGGGGTGACAAGTCTATCCCCGGATGGTTGTTTCACTAAAAAATCCAACTAAGCAGACCTCATCATCATCTCATTGACAATTAACTTGTTCTCGCCATGATATAGCTGAAACATTGCTGAGTTAAACAACAATCACTCACTCAGATGAAGTCAAAGTCAAAAGTTGTATGTAATTAATTTCTTTACCTTATGATTAGTAGCTTAAGTATTAAGATGAAATATCAGTCAAAAGTTACATTCATCTTCATATCAATATGTCCAGAGAAATTGAAGGGCCCAATGAGTTAGGTAGTTGGATTACCTAACAACTCATACAAGCCTATCACAAATATTGCATGGGTTCGCGCCCGGCTTCGTAAATTACAAACTAGAGAAAGTTGATCTGGTGATCACAGATATCCCCGCATTCCAAATTTTCATCCAGAAACCTTTAAAGTCCCTATCTTCTAAGAGAAAAAGGATCATAATTCATGAACGGTAAATGTCAATTTCATCATAATCGAAATTAATCCGTATTTCATGGTACATTGCATTGTGTTAAAGTTTGAAAAGATTTGGTTGAGTCGTACCTTAAATACCATCCAGAAGCCTAGGAAGTCCCTATTTTCTAAGAGAAAAAGGGTCATAACTCAGGAACGGTAAATGTGAAATACACTGTAATCGAACTTAACCTGTATTTAATGGTCCACAGCATTGTGTTAAAGTTTGAAAAGATTTGGTTGAGCCATACTTTAAATATCATCCGGAAACCTAAAAAGTTCCTATTTTCTAAGAGAAAAAGGGCCATAACTCAGGAATGGTAAATGTGAAATACATCGTAATTGAACTTAACCTGTATTTAATGGCCCACAGCATTGTGTTAAAGTTTGAAAAGATTTGGTTGAGCCATACTTTAAATATCATCCGGAAACCTAAAAAGTTCCTATTTTCAAAGAGAAAAAGGGCCATAACTCAAGAACGGTAAATGTGAAATACACCGTAATCGAACTTAACCTGTATTTAATGGTCCACAGCATTGTTTTCAAGTTTGAAAAGATTTGGTAGAGCGGTACTTTAATTATTATCCGGAAACCAAAAATGTGACGGACAGACGACACCCATTTCTATAGTTCCCTTCGACGAAGCGTCGGGGGACAATAAGAATTGCCTATGGCAGCCATATTTGTTAACAGATCAGGATTAAATGAGCAATCTTTATAGAGGACATTCCAAAGATGCTTCCTACCAAGTTTCGGTTCAATTGGCTAAGAAGTTTCAGGGAAGAAGATTTTTAGAAATCGACCAATCAGAAACAAGAATTGACTGTGGCGGCCATGTTTGCCAATGAATCGGAACGAAATGAGCAATCTTGATAGAGAACCTTCCATAGATGCTTTCTACCAAATTTCAGTTCATTTGGGATAGTCATACCTGTTAATCTCAGAGATTGTGTATGTGGGAGATCTCCCACATTCCAACTATTTAATGACGAACTTTTTCACACTAAATTTTTTAGATTAAAGCAAACAAAATTTACTGTACAACTTTTATTGTTGTTGCTGAGCAACATTACTTCAAACCACTTTGGTAGGACAATACAGCTTGTTTTGCTGATCTTAGAACAGAGTCACTTGGTTCGTACTCATAACACAAGTTTTGATTTTGCTTTGCACATAATAAAGAACAAAGTGTGTCATTGTTCAACTCAGATCTCATATCTGTCTGGATTGTTTTTTAACATAGAAAAAATTCTCTCTGGGT
>MJUT01030054.1:284966-363413 GCA_002080005.1 Gigantidas platifrons | reverse complement strand
CAGAAATCATGTTTGTCTGTTGGCTATCATTGATTATAGATCTGCACCAAAACATAAATTCAAAAGAAGACAATTTGAGTTTGATGTAAAATGAATCTCTTGTTTCAGGTAGGATAATCCAAAATATGGAAATTCATACGAGGATGAGAGATGCTTAGCTAAGCTAAGATTCTCCTCCTTCCTCCATATAATAGGTGACTTTTAGTTGATGTTTAGGCTATTTGGTTTTCTTGCTCCCATAAACTTTAAATTGTTCGGCTTTGTAATCTTTTTACTCTGAACGTATATGATGAAGGTTATTTGTCAGAAAAGTGTTGTTCACATTAGATATCTACATTTTTACTGTGATTGGATCATGTTAAGGGTGTAGGCCTGGGGTATGGGAGTCAACTCTATTTTCATTGTCTTCTCAAATATATGGTCATCTGTGGATTTGAAACCCCCCCCCCCCTCAATTCCAAGCTTCTTGGCAACACAGATTGTTTACATTGGATATGGGCAGTTTCAAACTAGAGGCTCCCAGGAGCCTGTAATCACTCACCTGGTTTTCAATTTTACATCTAAAGTTAATAGAAAATGGGGGTGTTACACATACATTTTTTTTTGTAATTTTGAAAGTGGGCCACCCAAAGATCATTTCAACTCAAATTTCTGAGCAAAAGATTTAGATGTGATTTTTATCTCATAATATTCCTAAATGGAATAAACTGGTTGAAAAAATCTCACAGAAAAACCCAGAATATATGTTAAACTACTCATTGCCATGTAGCTGCAATTAAAATTTGAGCTCATTTTGATTTATCCTAAAGCAGCAATGGACAATTAAAATTTCATCCCCTCTTTTTTCTATTTCAAAATATGCCTAATTTGCATAATCGGTATAAATCGGCTCACAGAAAAAAATGGAATACATGTATATGTTAAACTACTCCTTCCCATGTAGTGCAGTTAAAATTTGAGCTCATTTTGACTTTAATATATTACAGCAGCCATGGACAATTGCAGAAATTTCTATTTTTAGTAACAGCAGCCATCTTGAATGGAGGGCGGGGCTGTCAGACACAATTTTGAAAGGGACCCACCCAGGGACCATCCCTGCCAGGTTTGATTTAATTTGGTTCAGCGGTTTCAGAGGAGAAGATTTAAATGTGATCTTTTATCAAAATCTGCCTAATTTGCATAATCGGTATAAATCGGCTGAAAGACAAATTTCACAGAAAAATCCGGAATATATGTTAAATTTCATCCCCCCTTTTTTTTATTTTTAGCTTGGCGGCCATCTTGGTTGGAAGTCGGGATCACCGGACACAATTTTGGAAGGGGGCCATCCAAGGACCATTCCACCAAAGTTTGGTTGCAATAGGTCCAGTGGTTTATGAGAAGATTAAAATGTGAACGTTTATGACGTACGACGGATGGACAGACGGACGGACGACGGATGACGGACGCCAAGTGATGGCAAAAGCTCACATGGCCTTTGGCCAGGTGAGCTAAAAATTATACCTTTTCCTTTTACCTTTCTATAGCTGTGCTCCTTGTCTTTTTATATCTTAATGCTGCTCATAAAAGTGTGTTATTACTATATGCTTGCACCCACAAAATATCATTGAAATATCTCTTTCCATAAAAATATGTTGTTAAAAATGCCAGGAGTGCAACACATTTTGTGTGACAAACTTTTTTTCCAATGAATTTCAAGGGTTTGTCAAAAAAAAATTTATTAAATAAATACACCAGAATCTTAGATATTATGAAACTATATTACAATTCGGTTGTTTCGAATCATGTCAATTCCGACCACGTTCTGTCTTTTTCGTGTCTTGACTTCTGAACAAATCGGCAGGCGACTTCCGGTGTTTACGCTATTACTGTGACAACGTTAGCATATTATAGTGGTAGATGCGGTAGATTATAAGTAATTGTAATATGGAGACGCCAAGGAGACGGCTGAATAAATACTGGTGTTTGGTACCTCACTGTATGTGTGATAAATAAATGTATCAGAAATATCAACATAAAGGCAGATCGTTTTCCTTTGATGCTGACAACCGCAAATGAAGAAAGAAAGCAAATTTAATTTTAAAGAAGTAATTGTCTCTGCATTTGAAGTCTTTGATACAAATAAAATAATTTAATTGATATCTGTCTTTTACAGAAAATGTTAAGATTTTTTTTAAGTTGAGGATCGAACGTTAAAACGGCACATATCGATTGGAGTTTTTGTTGTATACATTGACAACAGAAGTTCAATGCAGAATATTCCAACGAAATCACGTGATCTGGCGGACGAAAATATCAAATTTTTTACGGAATGGAAATGATTCGAAACAACCGAATTGCTTTATTTGTCAGGAAATCACTTGCCCCTGCTGATGATTTATAAAAATAAAATGGTCACATTGAAAAACTTAATACTAAAATGTATTGGTATGAAAAATATCAATATATTGAAAAGAAAGTGTCATTTTGGAATAAATGTAGATATTGAAACTATAGGATGTATTAGTAAGTTTCATGAAAAACATTGTCATTACCCCATGAACATGTTTGCACCGTTTTGACCTTCACATAATTATTAGGTGACCCGAAAATGTCAGGAGGGTAAACAAGATATGTTTACATTGTGGTCATTTTATACATTGTTATATTTTGTTGAATTTTGTATTATTCTTTAGAAGTTCATGACAGTCTGTGACTAATAGTAACACTCATGTCACTACAGAACATGAAAATAAGTCATCTTAATTTTTTGTTTTGGTTTGTCTAATTTTAACATAATTCCACTGTTGCATACAATGTTCAATTTTGTTGGTCAACATCATATCAGCTGAATTTTTTATGCATCTATAAATAATAATGGCTATTTTCAAGGATTTTATGCATTGTGTAAACACACTACATTTTGTATCTCACTCTCAAATTTTACATCTTTTTCACTTTGCAGGTGAAATGTCAAATTCTCACATACATAAATTCCCTCAAAATAACCTATATTCCTTTATGATTGCTGACAGTTTGAGAAAGATTCATATTTCAGAAAACAAGGAAAAATAACTGTTCAAAGATTGATATATCAAGGTGTAAATTAATTTTATGGTAGTAAAAAAATGGGAAAGCTATGTTTGGGGAATTTTTTTTGGTGTAATATCTGATCCTCTTTCCCCTCCCCTCCCCCACTCAAAAATCTTTACCTAAGACAACTGAAGAATAACCAGAATCAAATGAATACAACTTGAGCAGAGAAGTTGAAGGAATTTAACAATACTGCCGGTCAGGTTTTTTGTAATGAATTAATCAAGTAGAGACAACCTCAAATCACCCCCACCCCCCCACCTCCCCAACCGACCTGAATATAAAAAAGACAATTGCAGTAATTTGGTAATTTGGATATCTACTATGACAAATATAAGATTTCAAAAGCTTTTTATTATTGGTAACTATTTTTTTTTTATCTCATAAATAAAGAAACAGCAAAGGATGAGTGTGTAATAACTTTCCTCGACAAATTTTTCTGGGTGCCATCCATGAAAAACATAATTTTAAATATCTTAAAAATCCTACGGTAAAAGTTTGCAAAATTTGGTGCAATGATGTCTATATGTATATTCTTTACTGTGACATTTTTTGGTGGAAATTAATCGACAGGATTTTTTAAAATCAGATTTTTAATACCAGGGCGGTATCTCAGGACATCCCCCTTTTTATCACAGCTGAGGAAATGATGAAAGCAGTGAAATATTTAAAAAATAAGAAAGCATCTGGTTCAGACTGTATTAGTAATGAGATGATTAAGGCATCATCTAGTGTATTACCTAATTTATATGCTGACATTTTCAATATTATATTGAGATCAGGTGTTTTTCCATCTCTGTGGAGAGAAAATTTTATAAAACCTCTTTTTAAAGGTGGTGACATGAATGACCCCTCTTGTTACAGGGGGATAGCCATTTCTAGTTGCTTAAGTAAATTATTTACCAGAATTTTGTTCAATAGACTTGATGAGTATTTAGAAAATAATAATATTATTTGTCCAGAACAAAATGGCTTTAGAAAGGGCATGAGAACAAGTGATCACATTTTTACATTAAAAACACTTATTGATAAATACTTTAAGAAAAATAAGTACATTTTTGCCTGCTTCATTGACTTAAGGAAAGCATTCGATACTGTTAATCGAAATGCTCTTCTTCAAAAAATGTTTCAATATAATATTAGAGGTAATTTTTTCAGTTTACTGGAAAGTATGTACAAGAAAGTATCATTTTCTGTTGATTTGCAAGATGGTATTACTAACACTTTCGAAACAAACATTGGTGTTAAACAAGGTTGTATCCTTAGTCCTACTCTTTTTTCTTTGTACATTAATGACCTGATTGACCATTTTGGTCCAGAAAGTGAACCCCTTGAACTGAATAGAAAGCCTATTTCTTGTCTACTCTATGCAGATGACATTGTTTTATTGTCAGAATCAGCTAAAGGTTTACAAAAATCTTTGGATATATTAAAAACTTATTGTGATAAATGGAATCTTAAGATAAATATTGGTAAAACAAAAGTAATTGTTTTTAATAAATCTGGAAGAATCCTAAAAGGTTTTTCATTCTTATATGATGATGAACAAATGAGTATAAGTACTTAGGAATACTATTTAAGCCTTCAGGTACATTTTCAGATGCCATAGATTATTTGTCTAAAAAAGCTTGTAAGGCAATGTTTTGCATATGTAAAAGTCTGTATTCTAACAAAAGTAATATACCTATACACATGAAACTATTTGAAGCTTGTGTGAAGCCTATTCTATTATATTGTAGTGAAGTATGGTCTCTGCCTCAGTTACTTAAAGGTAGAGACATTACTAATTTTGAATCTAAATATGAAAAATTTGTGCCTAATAGAATACAGGTTAAATATTCAAAATATGTACTTGGTGTTCATAAATCTGCAACAAATATTGCTATTTTGGGAGAGCTGAGATTATATCCACTTTCTCTGAATGCACTCAAATCCAGTGTAGGATATTGGCTACATATATTAAATGTAAAGGATAATAATTTGATATTTCACACATACAAGGATAACCTGCTAATCAAGGATGGGTTATTCATTAAACTCAAAAGTTTTTTAGAAGTGATAGGTTTTGGACACATATGGGATAACCAAGCAACTTTTTCAAAGATTAGAACTTTGTCTGCAATAACCCATAAACTTCAAAATAGATATTTTGATTTTTGGCACAAATTACTGTTCAATGATAATAGAGTGATTGGGGGGAATAAGTTGAGAACATCTCGTAAAATTAAAACAGATTTCAAAAGAGAACAATATCTTTATGCAGCCATTGATAAGAAAAGTCTTTCAAATTTTATAAAAATTCGTGTAAGTAATTGTAATTTAAATATTGAAAAAGGTCGTTATCTGAAAATACCAGTTGAACAGAGGATTTGTCAATTGTGCCATATGGATGTGGAGGATGAATTTCATTTCCTCATGAAGTGTGAAAATCTTATTAATGAGCATGTAACTTTATTTAGAAATATTTCTGATATTGTACCTTCATTTACAACTATGTCAGATGAAGAAAAGTTTATGTTTTTATTAACTAGTCATGATTTAGATATATGTAAAGTGGTTATATTAGGTGTGAGTAATATGTATCTAGTAAATCAGTCAATGAAGCAGAACTTATAAATTTACTAGATAATTTTCTTTTCTACAGGTATTTTACTATATTTGTATCTAATATTAAATGTTAATTAAAATATATGTTTATCTATTTATATATATTTATAATATTCAAAGATAGATAACTCTGTCGGTTTTCCTCAGCTGGGATATCATTGCTTGTTTGTCAATACATGTATACTTTTGTATGTTAATGTATCTGGTTATCGTTTGTTTATTTATTTTTTATATTTTTTGTAATTCAACTGTTCATTAATTGATGATAGATCACTGTTTGGTCTTTATTTCAATAAAATTACTTACTTACTTACTTACTTATATGGTAGATATTTCATAATTATTCAACAATAACACCATACATGCCAACCCTCGAGAGACTAAAAGCGGTAGGGGGGGTCTTGGGAGGTTTCCCCCCCCCCCCAAACCGAGGCCCTGTGTTGAGAGATTGCCACTCTCTTCGCACGTTAAAGAACCCAGTGTAACAGCTCATTATGAGCATCATGCTCATGATGAGTGGTCCATGGGAGACCTGTCACACTGGATAAATTCCTGGTCCCTACCCATCACCTTTCCTTGTTTCGACTCCCGTGGCGTTTAAATTATTCTCGTCCTGAACATAGCTGTAAAATTGCTCGCTGGACGTTAAACATCAATCAATCAATCAATCATAAATCAACCCCACCCCCTGAATTTTTTTTTCAGAAGGACGCAAAATGGAAAGATTGTGCATTCTGTTGCATTTTGGATATAAAATCTGTTTTGTTTTGTTTTGCGGTACCTACATGCTTTGTCACATCACTATGACCTCCGTGATTAATTGAAAAATCAATCCTGCAGAATTCACAAAATGCAAATTTATTTCCCTTTCGGGAATGTTTAATGAAATGAAACTCATCAGTCCATGCTGTCTTAAATACGTTGTCATAACGTAAACAAACTTTCTTTTTTTTTCTGGCGTTTCGGACATATTCATTCAGACATTGATGTTTAGGAATCATAAGTTCAAAATGTAGTGCTTCAAAACTTTAGTTTAAATACCGTTTCTGATTGGTTAATGGAAGTTTCCGATACAAATTAAGAGGGAAACGATTACGGAAAGGGCCTAAATAATTTGGATTTGTACTCATTTAGAATCTATACGTCATAGAAATCTACAAGAATAATCAACATATGAACAATTCACGATAATTTTTTTACATTTTTTTTTTTTTTAAATCGGTAGGAAAACATCTAAAATCGGTAGGTGGTAGAAGACTTAAAAATTCGGTAGACTACCACATAAATCGATAGGGTTGGCATGTATGTAACACTCTCAAGAGTATTAAAGCCAAAATATTCCCTTTCAACCAGAAATAAATGTGCATATCTATTAGAAGCTTCCGAAACTAGTATTACCATCTGGCGTCAAGAATACTCACAAAATTGCTATATTTAGGATGTGCTATGGAGAAAACGGCATGGTGAAATTCCTTGAAACTTTGACAGATGATGTATTTAGACATAACTATTCAATGATGCAAATTTAAAACAAGGGCAACGCAAAGCGTGGCATATCCCCTCGCCTAAAAATTTGAACCGGTGACCTTAAGGAATAAGTATGTACCAAGTTTGGTCAAAATCCATTGAAGGATGTTGATTCTAGAGTGTTCACAAGGATGTTACATGGTAAAAATTTGACCTGGAGACCTTGACCATTGACCTTGAAAATCAATAGGGTTCCAAATTCTTTTAAGGACTAGGTATGTACCAAGTTTGGTAAAAATCCATTGAAGGATGTTGATTCTAGTGTTCACAAGGATGTTATGCGGTAAAAATTTGATCCGATGACCTTGACCTTTGACATATGACCTTGAAAATCAATAAGGTTTCAGATTCTCTTAAGGACTAAGTATGTACCAAGTTTGGTCGAAATCCATTGAAGGATGTGGATTCTGAAGTGTTCACAAGGATGTTCTGCAGTAAAAAAATGATCTGGTGACCTTGACCTTTGATCTATGACCTTGAAAATCAATAGGGTTCCATATTCTCTTAAGGACTAAGTATGTACCAAGTTTGGTCAAAATCCATTGAAGGATGTTGATTCTAGAGTGTTCACAAGGTAATTACGCAGTAAAAATTTGACGCGATGACCTTAATCTTTGACCTATGACCTTGAAAATCAATAGGGTTCCAGATTCTCTTAAGTACTAAGTATGTACCAAGTTTGGTCAAAATCCATTGAAGGATGTTGATTCTAGAGTGTTCACAAGGATGTTATGGAAGGACGGACGGACAGTAGCGTTACTATATCCCATCACAACTTCGTTGGCGAGGGGATAAAAATTGAACTATGGGAAAATTTTGGGGTTACCCAGGCCTACATCCTTAAATAAGATATTAATTAAATGCTACATTATATGTTAACAGGTACCTTTATACCATTGAGGACTTCATTCATCAACTTGAGTCTGTTATCTTTGTATCTCATTAAGTCTGTCTGCATTTTTCTTTGTTTGATTGAGATAACAGCATTGATTGGGATTAACAAAACCATTACTCCAAGTCCTTAAAATATTATTACAAGTCCTTAAAATATTATTACAAGAATACACATGTTTCACTATATATGTGCAACGAGCGGAATTAAACAAGTAATAAATTCATGCACCATCCTGATAACCCATATCAGGGACCTCTCGTGCAAATAAACTGTTACTGTCCTTCTCACGCAAGCAATTTCTGGTGTCATCTGTTTCCAAACAGTAACTGAGACACACGTTTCAAAAATGCCTCAATAGGAAATAATACCATTAATATTTATGAAGGTGGACATTAGGAACCGACCGTTTAACTTGCAGGGGGGTTATGTTTTTTTTTCGTTCAGAAATTTTTTTCGGACAACACAAGAGTTAGAATTTATTTTTTTTTGTCGCGCAAAACGCGAAATTTTTTTCCAGAATTTAACATTAGGTGATATGACAAAAACTCTGAATCAGATTATTTTTTTCAGCAACATTGGGAATCAACATATTTTTTTTAGAAAAAAAACCATAACCCCCCCCACCCCCTGCAAGTTAAATGGTCCGTCCCTTAGTGTCCTGCAAGTTTATCTATTGAATTTATATATCAGATTCCTTATAAAGTTTTTGATTGTTAGTTACCAATATGGTGCTCTCCTAATGATACCCTGGCCGATATGAAAAAGCTCATGTATAAATCTGGTTTGCTTTGGTTGTTTTACGGTGTTTAACGCCACTTACAACAATACTTCAGTTATATTGTGGGGGTCAGTTTTATTGGTGGAGGACACATGAGTACCTGGAGAAAACCACCGATCTGTCGCAAGTCACTGACAAACTTTATCACATAATGGTGTATCGAGTACACCTCGCCATGAAAAGGGTTCGAACTCAAAACTTTATTAGTGATAGGCACTGATTGCACAGGTAATTGTAAATCTAACTACCATACGAACACGACCACGATGGTTCCTTGTATTAATCTGTATCTATCAAGTACAAGTACATCAAGGTATCGTAATATAGCAACAGACTATAAATAAACATCAAGTTACCCTGACAAATGATTTATCAAAGAATGTCATCTACTCTATTATAAATAATATATTTCTCTAATAGATGCATTAACATACAAACCTGCTAAGACAGATGGTCCTAATTGTTGCCATAGTAACAGGGTAGCCAATATTATTTGAAATGGTGCTGACCATATCATCCACAAATAACCAGACATGTCCTGTAGCCTTTGACAGTCTACAGACATTAAATTTACAATTTCTCCAACAGTTGATGTTTTCTTTGCTTCGTTGTTCATTGTTAAAGCCTGAAAGTAGATACAATATTACCTATGTTCTATAAATAGATTCTTTTTGCAACTACGCCATTGTTATTATTGTACATTCAAACCTCTTTTTGTCAAATTTTTAAAAAAGTTCAGGTAATTTGCAAGACCCAGCAAAACTTGTGACAGGTCGGTGGTTTCCTTTGGGTACTCCAGTTTCCTCTACCAATAAAACTAACAGCCACAATATCACTAAAATATTGTTGAAAGTGGCGTTAAACACCATAACCGCCCCTTCCCCCCATAATTAACCCTCAGGTAATTATCAATATTTGGAATCTGAACACATGTTAAAGTGACCTTTGCCTGTGTCCCTCTATTTTCAGATCCTATTAGAACACTGCATTTATTTTGATTGAATGATTGATTGATTGATTGTTGTTTAACACCACCTTTAGCTGTATTTCAGCTATATCGTGACGTGAACAAATTTTACAAATAAATTTCCACATCTACCAGACTCTTAGAAATAAAACATTTATCTATAAAACAATTGCGTTATATACACAAATGAAAGAAAAATTAAAAGGATAAAAACATGTGATTGAATGAACTGCCAGACAATTACTAAATAACTTTTACATCATCATCCATGTTTATTTACCTTTTTATAGACTGCTGCTATAGCAGCAGATCTAGCCCTCATTCCGGTCGTCATACCAATATGGAAGTTCTGATGGAAGAATGTTGACTGGAAGAATGTGACCACAAAGAATGATCCTGCCAACACATATCCCTGCCAGACTGGTGTTGTGGACTTGTTAGTGGTATAGGCTATTAAGCCACTAAAACATCAAATCAAATCACTGTGCAAGATGGGTAACACTCCCAATATTACTTAGTATATAATATCGACTAAAGAGCATGACTTTGGTGGAAAAATTAAAACCCATTAAATAATTTATATACTTATTCTACGCCAAAGATAATTGTGTTGAAATTTCAGAAGGATAGGTCAACTAGAACAAAAGTTATCGTAAAAATACATTTACAGCTGCAATTCTTGTGGGCGCATCCATTTTGAAATTACAATTATAATTCCTACAAAGAAGACTTCCGAAATGGATGCTATTGATATATGGACGAGGTCAGACAGAGGAACCGAATCTACTCCGTTGTACCAAATGCTTTGCTTACAGGACATTGTGTGGAAACATAAGACAAATGGCTAAGGTTATGCTGTTTAATGCCACTTTCAACAATATTTCAGATATTTCGTGGCAGTCAGTTTTATTGCTGGAGGAAACTGGAGTACCCAGAGAAAACCACCCACATGCCGCAAGTCACTGACAAACTATATTATATAAAGTTATATCAAGTTCACCTTGTTTTACTTGGATTTCAAACACTTCAGGATAACCTATTATTGAATTTACTCACAATAATTACAAAAAATTATATCTATAAATGTAAATTTAAAGACAAAATTCCAAATATTGTGGAATTAAATTTAAAATAAAAAATTACTATTCTCTTGAATTATACATAGCTAGAAAAAAACAATAAACTGGCAGCTTGTGAAAAATTCTGGGACCCTTTAAAATATGTTTTTCCTGATTTATAACTTTAATTGTCATTATTTGTTTGTTATCATCTGTATCAATAGGAGCAAGTGTACAAAATGAGAAAATTGAGTGGAGGAGTGAAAAGAATGTGTGTGTGTTCTTGAGTGAATGAAAATGTCAGCAAATTACAACTAATTTATATGTGTATTATAATTTAATTTAAAAATTTGTTAAAAAAAACAACCCAAATAGTCACAAGTTGTACATGTACTATATATTAGTATATATTTTTTTGGAAAAAAACCCAGACACCTTAGTCAGGTGGTGGTGTAGGGGTTATGTAAAATCCTGACTATTGGAAAAATAAATAATAAAAAAAAAAAAGTTCACCTTGCCATGAGTGGGATTCGAATTCACAACTTTAGTGGTAATATGCACTGATTGCACAGGTAGTTGTAAATCCAACTACCATACAATCAAGATCACAACCACAAAGGCACCTCATAAACAAATGAAATCATTATGGTTTGGTTTTTGGTGTTTAATGCCACTTTCAACAATATTTCAGTTATATCATGGCGGTCAGTTTTATTGGTGGAGGAAACTGGAGTACCCGGAGAAAACTACTGACCTGTCACAAGTCACATAAAGTTACATCGAGTACACCTCGTCATGAGCAGGATTAGAACTCACAACTTTAGTGGTGATAGGCACTGATTACACAGATAGTTGTAAATCCAACTACCATACGATCAAGATCAGGACCATGACAGCTCCTTATAAGACATCTAGACTAAAGGTTTTATCCAGGTACTTCAGTTTCCTCAACCAATAGAACTGACTGCCATGATATATATCTGAAATATTGTTGAAAGAGGCATTAAACACCATAACCACATTATGGAAACTTACCTTAATAATATGGGTGATGTAAACTGTAGAAGGTCATACATAAATTTACATCCCCAAGCCCTCAACATAGCAGGTCCATAGGCACTGATTGCATAGGTAGTTGTAAATCCAACCACGACCACAACGGCCCCTCAGAAGACAAATGAAATCATTATGGAAACTTACCTTAATAATACGGGTGATGTAAATTGTAGAAGGTCATACATAAATTTACATGCCCAAGCCCTCAACATAGCAGGTCCATAAACTTTAGCCAGAACTTTAAATAGGGAGGCTTTATTCTCTTTCTTCTCTTGTTTACCTCCCTTGAAGGTTACTGAAGGTTGTCTACCCAATAATGGCGTCTTTTCTGAATTTCGCGAGTGGTTTGGTTGGTTGATTGACCGTGATGGCTTATTGTATAACACCTCTTTCCTAAAAAAAAAATTAAATAAATATTTGATCAATAATATTCTAAAGAAAACAAAATCCTTTTTACTGTCATATTTTATTGTGTTATAGCTCTGAGATTTTTTTCTTACAATTTGCTTGGTTATTTATTATAAATATATTTAAATAGTAATACTGTGTTTTAATAATTAGGATGTCTCTCCTGTCCATGCATATCATAGCAGTTCGAGTCGTACTTGTGTGGGCATTGAAAATTGGAAGAAAAAAATTCTACAACACACATCGCTCAATGGATTTCATAGGCTGAATTCCAAAGATCAAGTGAGTGAGTGAGTGATTGCTGTTTAATGCCAAGTGAGCAATTTTTCAGCCATATAATGGTAAGAAAAAGTTACGATGGGATGATGATGATGTCTGCTTTGTATTAGACCAACACGATTAGATGAATTTTTACAGTGACAGCTAACTGAAACAGTCTGCAGGTAGACATGTCGCTCCACTTGGGCACATTATCCTGAACCCAAGCCAGCCAGTCTTTGCTTTTTCTCCTTAATGCTGCGTGCTTAGCAGAGAAGCAGTAAATATCAATTGTATAGCTTTTGGTTTGATCTGACCACGGCTCGAATCCATGATCTACCACACTCCAGGCAAGCATTTTAAGCATTACACCACCCAAGTGGTTTCCGGAGATAAAAAAATTACTTAAAATGACAGTGTATTTATAAATTTTTCTTTGATATTTATATAATAATACAAACTCTTTCATGGGTTCATGTTTCTTATATTCTGCCTTCCATGCTTTCTCAAATTCTGGAATAACAACATCATTCTTATCTCGTGGATGCAGATCAGAAATGTCAGTTTCCTCTAACGCTTTCTTGTACCCTCTTATTATCAGTCTATAAAAGAAGATAATACATTTTGACTCTTTTGGCAATTTAAAATTTTGTAAACAATCTAGTATGGCTAACATCTCTTAGTATCTTAGAATATAATAAGATCATATAGTTTTATTATATGACTTCAGATAATGTCTTTTCTGATTGGCTGACGTCCCTAGTAATGTTCTTTGATAAAACGTTTTATTATATGACTTCAGATAATGTCTTTTCTGATTGGCTGACGTCCCTAGTAACATTCTTTGATAAAACGTTTTATTATATGACTTCAGATAATGTCTTTTCTGATTGGCTGACGTCCTTAGTAACGTTCTTTGATAAAATGCTATATTCAACGTGCAAAAAGTCACGAGAGGTGAACATAACATTCCAACGCTTCTCCAGACACCTTAAAATAGAAATGGTGTTTTCCAATTATCTTAAAAGTAGAAGACAATCATCATTGGGTTAAGTTTTGTCATCGACTAATCAGATGCATTCTTACTAATTACTTTCGGTACACAATTAAATTAATAATGGCAGACGTTGGGCAGACAGGGGTGTCTGGGGAACAAAGTCGGCACTGTTTGGTGTTAATTCAAATTTGATTTAATGTCATATAATAAAACAGTTAATGACTTTCAATTTCGGTGAATACAAGGATTGATCAACCCATGGAACATGATATTCACCTCGGATGCGTCAGTGAATATCATGTTCCATGGGTTGATCAATCCTTGTATTCACCTCATCAAAAGTCATCAATTGTATAATGTTTAACATAGTAGTAGGGGTCGTTGGGATCATGATCGCATGGTAGTTGGATTTACAACTACCTGTGCAATCAGTGCCTTTCACCACTAACGTTGTGAGTTTGAACCCCGTTCATGGCGAGGTGTATTCGATACAACATTATGTGATAAAGTTTCTCAGTGACTTGCAGCAGGTCATTGGTTTTCTCCGAGTACTCCAGTTTCCTCCACCAATAAAACTGATCGTCACGATATAACTGAAATATTGTTGAAAATGGCATTAAACACCATAACCATAACCCTAACACAGATTCAATCTTTTATCAATTTAATTCTTAATATTTCTGTTTCGTTTCTTTTATTTTCATCATATGAAGCTTTTATCATGAATAGACACTCTATCCTTCGTTAAATTGACTGAAAACTTCATTATCCATCATAATGATGTTTCTGGTTACATATATCTGATTAAAAATACCTGTATACATTGTATTACAAGTTTTTGTCTAACATCAATCACTACAAGACAAATAATTACCCACTCAGCCACCAAAATGTCAGCCTGGATAAAAATGAAGCTTCCACTTCCATACATGGCTTCTACAAATAAACAAAAACAAAATCTATCAGAGAACTTCATAAAAAAAAGTAATCAGTTTAATAAAGACAATGAAATACTGAAATATTGGTTGGTTATGCTTATGGTGTTTAACACCACTTTCAACAATATTTCAGTTATATCGTGGCAGTCAGTTTTATTGGTGGAGGAAACCGGAGTATGCGGAGAAAACCACTGACCTGTCGCAAGTCACTGACAAACTTTATCACATAATTTTGTATCAATTACACCTCGCCATGATCAGGATTCAAACTTACTATTTTAGTGGTGACAGGCACTACTGATGGCATAGATAGTTGTAAATCCAACTACAATACGACCACTACAGATCCTTATAGCACAGGGTAATGGCCAACATGAATTATCAGTCATTTCACAATGACAATAGATTATGGGTTCTTTCATTGTTTATGATGTTACTGTTATATGAAGAACAGCAATAAAAAGTCCTTTTGGTTTCTAAGGCGTAAAACTTTTTGTTCATTTATATCAATATCTCTTATTGTAAATTCATTTGTCGTCTTTCTATGTTGTATATTTCTATAGATGGTTAGGGTTTTGGTGATTAATGCCACTTTCACCATATTTTAGCTATATTGTGATGGTCAGATCATTGGTGGAGGAAACCAGAGAAAACCACCGACCTGCCAAACTTTATCACAAAATGTTGTATCGGGTACACCTCACCTGAGTGGGATATGAACAAATTTCTATAGAAATTAACTTACCGCTCCCATTTCATAGTACCCTCTTCTTGTGATTTTCTCAGCAAAACAGTGAAGTATAAATTGTACCAGGACCAAGAAGAAATACACATAAAATAGACTGAACTTCAAGAAGTTACTATCATATATCTGTAAAATAAATATACATGAAATTATACTGAACTCCACGAAGTCACTATCATATACCTGTAAAAGAAATACACATGAAATATACTGAACTTCACGAAGTCACTATCATATATCTGTAAAAGAAATATACACGAAATTATACTGAAATAGAAGAAGTCACTATCATATATCTGTAAAATAAAATACACATGAAATATACTGAACTTCAAGAAGTTACTATCATATATCTGTAAAAGAAATATACATGAAATATACTGAACTTCAAGAAGTTACTATCATATATCTGTAAAAGAAATATACATGAAATATACTGAACTTCAAGAAGTTGCTATCATATATCTGTAAAAGAAATATATATGAAATTAAACTGAAATAGAAGATGTCACTATTATATATCTATAAAATAAAATACACATGAAATGTACTGAACTTCAAGAAGTTACTATCCTATATCTGTAAAAGAAATATACATGAAATATACTGAACTTCAAGAAGTTACTATCGTATATCTGTAAAAGAAATATACTGAACTTCAAGAAGTTGCTATCATATATCTGTAAAAGAAATATACATGAAATTATACTGAAATAGAAGATGTCACTATCATATATCTATAAAATAAAATACACATGAAATGTACTGAACTTCAAGAAGTTACTATCATATATCTGTAAAAGAAATATACATGAAATATATTGAACTTCAAGAAGTTACTATCCTATATCTGTAAAAGAAATATATTGAACTTCAAGAAGTTACTATCATATATCTGTAAAAGAAATATACATGAAATATATTGAACTTCAAGAAGTTACTATCCTATATCTGTAAAAGAAATATATTGAACTTCAAGAAATTACTATCATATATCTGTAAAAGAAATATACATGAAATTATACTGAAATAGAAGAAGTCACTATCATATATCTGTAAAAGAAATACAAACAAAATATACTGAACTTCAAGAAGCCACTATTATATATCTGTAAAAGAAATACACACAAAATATATGGAACTTCAAGAAGCCGCTATCATATATATCTGTAAGAGAAATACACACAAAACATACTGAACTTCAAGAAGTTACTATCATATATATATTTTCTGGAAAAAAAAATGTCCAAATAATGAAAAGGAAATATATAATGACAAATATAAACACACAAGAGACAGATTATTCAGTCTACGCTTACACTGTGACACCATCAGGAAACATTTACTATGGACTCCGAAAAGGGTGGCAAGGTGTAATGTTATCCAATAAAATGTGGTTTTGTATTTTCTCATGCAGACAGTAAGACGATGGTGTATATGTGTGCTGGGGAATTACTTACATTCTATATATATATATAGCTACCCTCTCATTCAATGGATTTTCCTGAATACACAGGGCAAAGCTTTGAATGCAATAATGGTCATTGTTTCCCCCCAATTAATGTCTAGGATGAGCTGAGTAGGAAGGTTTACAATAGGACCTATAGGCAAACCATTGTTGACATGTGCCTAGCATTGTGAAAGATGGTTTAGTTTTTAGTGTTAAATGCCACTTTCAACAATATTTCAGTTATATCGTGGTGCTCAGTTTTATTGTTGGAGCAAATCAGGAGTACCTGGAGAAAACTACCGATCTGCCGCAAGTCACTGACAAACGTTAACACATAATGATGTATCAAGTACACCTCGCCTGAACAGGGTTTGAACTCATAACTTTAGTAATAATAGGCATTGATTGAATAGGTAGTTATAAATCCAACTACCATATGATAACGACCATGATGAACCCCATTGTAAAGGAGTGGAGTAAAATGCCACATACCGATACTATAATTTAAAACCTCATTAATGCAATGCATCATCGATATGTTGCCTGTATTCAAGCAAAAAAAGGAGTGGTGGAAGTACCAGAAACTTATTTGTACTTCTGTCTTTTCAGATGTGCCATGCATCAAAATGATTGTCAAAATTTCATTTGTTCTGTATGGGTTTGTGTTTTATGGTGTATAATGCCACTTTTCAACAATATTTCAGTTATATTGTGGCGGTAAGTTTTATTGGTGGAGGAAACCCGAGTACCCGGAGAAAACCACCGACCTGTTACAAGTCACAGATAAATTTTAAATATATATATAAGGGTAATAACAAAATTACCGAACACAGAGCAATCTTCCAAAGGGAAATTAAAAACTCATAAATCAATAAACAGACAAAATCAGTCAACAACCGGGAAACTGGAAAACCGCAATGGTCCTGACTTGGTACAGGCATTTCTAAAGAAAAAAAAATATATATCACATCCTGTTGTATTGAGTACACCTCGCCATGAACAGAGTTCAAACTCACAACTTTAGTAGTAATAGGCACTGATTGCATAGGTAGTTGTACTGTTCTGTGTGAGCTGAAGTTGACTGTGGTAAGTATAATATGGTAATATGTTGGTTTTTTTTTAATTAAATTCTCCCAAACATATATTTACATATCGATGGTGCTGTTTTAATGCCAGTATCAGTATAGAATAAAATATCTTACCCTTTGCAAAATCAGTGTGTAAAATGGTATAATGGAAGCTGCTAGAGTAAGAGACCAGAATATAAATAGGACACCTGAAGTGATGAATCCTTTGATCCTCTCCATGTATATCAATAACATAGTAAGTAACTGAAAAATAAAACAATCACACTTTAGAGATGCCAACAATACAGTCAATAAATGATATTATTATTTTTCTATATAAATTCTGTTTTGCTATTGGATTAGCTAGCACATGACACATGATAAACTAGAAAAACATGCGTATGTAGCATGCTATACAATTTGTAGGACTGGGGATTTCCAAAAATAATCATATTTGAATATCCTGCCAACAGTAAGTCTAAGACTAAGTTAACAATTTTATTGTTATTGTTAACTTGTTTAAAGTTTTGTTTCAAAGACTTAATTGGAATATTAAGCCCTTTCAAAAATTGAAGATTTAATAGTGAAGGTTGAAAAATAATAAAGCAATTGTAGCATGCTGTTTTAGGTCGATACATGATTCGTCCTCATGTCGATATTGTTATTCTTGGTCACCATACACCAAACCATCAAAATTTCTTTTGCATTTAGAATGTTATTGCTATCACCCAAAAGGCATAAGAAAGTATCAATATAAGTAAAACGTCAGTATCAATAACAAAGAGTGATATGTCTATCACAGTTTAGTACCTAACATATGAAAATGCTGTATTTTGATTGGATAATCAGTGTGAACTATTTCTGAACAGTACACTTGACAAAATGTGACTATACCTAGCAACAGGAACTATACCAGTATCAAACGATTTCCCGCAGGGACTATACCTGTGGCATAGACTTCCCTGCGTAATTTTTATATATTTTTGTCAAGATTTATCTCCGTTAAAATACTCGTGCTGTAGTCTGATGTCAACATTGCGAGGTTTGGCAATGCAAATATGTTACATTGTAAATTTTATTATTATTATGGAATTTGAGTGTGTTTTTCTTTTATGTCTGGACTTGGATGTTATGTACTAAATATATTATTGTCTTCTCCCTCGAGAACAGTTTTCCTATTGTGTTTTTTTTGTCTGTTGAGGTATAGGAGAACCGTTACCTCAGGAGTAAACAATAATAGAATAGTCATGCTATGTCTCCGACTGTACAGTATATGTTATGTTATAAGCATTTAACTCAATCAAATATTCAGTCAGAATACTTGTGAGGGCTGTAATCCTAAAACCTCTGGAGCTTCTGGGGGCTTTGCCTTCTGGTAACTCTACCAGTTGGTAGCTTCCTATATTCTTTTGACTTAGAATGAGTTGTAAGAAATGATTACAATTTTTGAATGCAAAATATATGATTAGGTCAACCATCATTAATTTCAAACAAAATATGAAAAACCACTATATTATTTACATAAATAATATTTAAATAGGCCTAGTGCTTCAAC
The DNA here is from genome assembly GCA_002080005.1 of Gigantidas platifrons. Classification (NCBI taxonomy): domain Eukaryota; kingdom Metazoa; phylum Mollusca; class Bivalvia; order Mytilida; family Modiolidae; genus Gigantidas; species Gigantidas platifrons. The sequence goes on along the minus strand of MJUT01030054.1, from coordinate 344,035 downwards.
AGCAGATCTTGTTTGTAAGAGGTCTTATCTGTCTATTTAAATTTCCCCCACTCCCTGTCCAGTCATGCCAGATGAGCTTATAAAATTAACTTAGTTACCGGGTATATTTCTCTTTCGATTTAATTCTTGAAATACAATTACATTCTAAACTACCCATGCGGTCACTTCTATTAAGCGGTCACCTGTATTAAAAGGTCACCTCTATCTTGTCCTGTCATAGAAAATTTCATATGATTTGAACCTCTATTAAGAGGTCACCTTTCTTAAAAGACCACTTTTTCCTTGTTCCAATGATGACCTCTTAATACAGGTTTGACCTCTTAATACAGGTTTGACTGTACTTGGAAAATTATATGGCAATATAAAAATGTCAAAATAGATGTATAAAACATATTTGTAGAAATATCTGGATAATATCTCTGTTCACTGACTTTTAATATTTTAATTAACTTAATGTTTATCACATGCATTTAAATCTCCGTAAAATGCTTTTGAAGTAAAACTGTTAATACTAATTATATATATATATTTTTTAAATATTTACGCTAAAAATAAAATTATATGAGATTGGAAATCTATCAGTTTCTTTTTGACTTTTGATTCTATTAAATTTGCATAATAATCATAGGAAGCCATCATCTAATTGTGTAGATAAACAAATATTTAGAGTATGTGTATGTCAAGGATTTACTAAGTAAATGTCAACGTATTACATGTTAAATACATTGACCCAGGAAATTCTGTATTTCAGGTAAAACCAGGCCTTTCAATAAGGGGTTGGCTTTGAATCAGGATAATGTGTCCGAGTGGGATGACATGTCTATCTGCTGAATGTTGTTACAATGAGCTAGCACTATAAATATCCAACTAAGAGTATTGGTCTAGTACAAAGCAGACCTCATTATCATCTCATTGAAAATTAACTTGTTCTCGTCATGATATAGCTAAAAAAATTGCTGAGTTGGCATTAAACAATCACTCACTCACTCAATAAGGGGCAGTACCAGGTACTTTTACCCACCTAAAATGGTCTTTGGTACCTCGTCATATTAAAGAGTGTTGTAAGATATTCATGAAATTATTCAAATTTTAATAAAAAGTACCACCTGTAAATAGTGGAAGTACTGGTAAATCTGAAAAATACTGAAAGCCCCCTAAAACCTTGTATATTTACATTTACAAATTACAAATTGTGAAGAGCAGCTGAACAGCATAATTTCACGGGAATATTTTATGCAGAGTGGCTTCCATGTAAGGCCATTTGACTTAAGATTAAAAATTTCAGTTTGTTTCAAGTTCGGGTAAACAATTTGGTAAAAAAAAGGGAGAAGACTGTCTAAGTTATCTAACATGTGTCTTATCCTCTTGTCTTTTTGAACAATAAAATACAGTCAAAGCTGCCCATGTGGTCACCTCTATTAAGCAGTCACCTGTATTAAAAGGTCACCATTTTCATGTCCTGTCATAGTAAATTTCATATGAATTTAACCTCTATTAAGAGGTTACCTGTCTTATAAGGCCACTTTTTCTTTGTCTTTAACGTGACCTCTTAATACAGGTTTCACTGTATTCCTTAAGTAATTTGGTTAAACTATTCACACCAATTTACTCATATTCTGCTGTAAAACTGTGGAGTGAGGTCTTGAAATACTCCTCAGGTTAATCTCCTGTGTGATAACCTTATCGCGCAAGTTGTTACACAGCAGAATGGTCTTCGGAATAAAGCTGTACTTAAAGCCAATATATTGGGAAATATGTGTAAGAAGCATAGACTTAACTGATCTATGAGTTATACTTCAAAAAATGAAAAAAAAAAAAAAAAAAAAAATCTCTTGCAAATTTGGCATTAGTCTAGAAGTCCACGTTTTTGTGTTTGCTTGCATGTGGTGGTGTCCAACACATATTGACTCGTAAAAAAATAATTGAACTTCACGAAAATATGATATGCAATATATCCACATGATAAACACCAACTAAATAAAGTTTCATTAAAATCCAAAGAATTTTTTTTTCTTGTTGCTTTCCAAAGTCTAGATTGGGGCGTGCAAGTCATAATAAATGAAATAATGCTTTTATACCCTCCCGCAAACAAAGTTTGGGGGGTATATAGGAATCACCTGTCCGTCCGTCTGTCCGTCCATGTACCTTGTCAGCGCAACTCCTCCTAAACAGCTGATTGGATTTTAATGAAACTTTACACACTTGTAGCACACTACCTGCAGATGTGCATGAAGGATTATGGTTGCCGTCCAAAATTTAAAAGGGGAGATAATTCAACTTATACTTTCACGAAAAAGGGGGGGGGGCCTAAACGGCTGATTGGATTTTTATGAAACTTTACACACTTGTAGTACACTACCTGCAGATGTGCATGAAGGAATATGGTTGCTGTTCAAAATTTAAAAGGGGAGATAATTCAACTTATACTTTCACGAAAAGAGGGGGGGGGCATGTACCTTGTAAGCACAACTCCTCCTAAACGGCTTATTGGATTTTTATGAAACTTTACACACTTGTAGTACACTACCTGCAGATATGCATGAAATTTATGGTTGCTGTTCAAAATTTAAAAGGGGAGATAATTCAACTTATACTTTCACGAAAAGGGGGGGGGCATGTACCTTGTCAGTGCAACTCCTCCTAAACGGCTGATTGGATTTTTATGAAACTTTACACACTTGTAGTACACTACCTAGTACCTGCAGATGTGCATGAAGAAATATGGTTGCTGTCCAAATTTTAAAAGGGGAAATTCAACTTATACTTTCACCAAAAAGGGGGGAGGGGCATGTACCTTGTCAGTGCAACTCCTCTTAAACGGCTGATTGGATTTTTATGAAACTTTACACACTTGTAGTACACTACCTAGTACCTGCAAATGTGCATGAAGGAATATGGTTGCTGTCCAAAATTTAAAAGGAGAGATAATTCAACTTATACTTTCACGAAAAAGGGGGGGGCCTAAACGGCTGATTGGATTTTTATGAAACTTTACACACTTGTAGTACACTACCTGCAGATGTGCATGAAGGAATATGGTTGCTGTCCAAAATTTAAAAGGGGAGATAATTCAACTAATACTTTCACGAAAAAGGGGGGGGCATGTACCTTGTCAGTGCAACTCCTCCTAAATGGCTTATTTGATTTTTATGAAACTTTACACACTTGTAGTACACTACCTACAGATGTGCATGGAGGAATATGGTTCTAGTTACGTTTACTTACAAAAGTAGCAGCTTTCATAGAATGAGCTACAAACTGTGAATTTGGAATATTTATACTGGTTTCAGATTTGGTATTGGAATCTATCAGTAGATCTACTATTGCTAGGAAAAACAATACACCACTTACAAACTGGAAAAAAAAACAACATAAAGTAAAATTACATTCTAAAACATAAATTTATAGGGTGCTAAAAATTGTGTACATGCAAGGATAATGTGCTTAATCAATAAAATATTTTGTTCAAGCATGAGAGTAATTGTGTATTCTAATTTTGTTTTCTGTATTTACAAGATAAGATCAAGTAATTAATTGTTTATTCATATCACAACAAAAATGAATTTCCCACTTACACTGTCGTGGTCATGATGATATGCATGGTACTTGGATTTACAACTACCTGTGCAATCAGTGCCTATCACCACTAAAGTAGTGAGTTCGAACTCCGTTCATGTCGAGGTGTACTTGATACAGCATTATGTGATAAAGTTTGTTAGTGACTTGTGACAGGTCGATGGTTTTCTCTAAAGTTTGTTAGTGACTTGTGACAGGTCGATGGTTTTCTCCACCAATAAAACTGGCCGTCATGGCGTTAAACTCAATAAGCCCAAACCCATTTATACTGACAGCACAATATTGGTACCGAGGCATTATGCTATGATCTTTCAGTGTTCATGTTTATAAACAGTGTTCAATTTTGGTGGTGGTCATCTTGGATTTCTAACCTGAATATGCTCTCTGAAAATATTTATTTCTAAATACAACCAATCAACCAATCAGAGTACATTCTGGTAAATCTATTTTTCAATATTTCAGCTATATGCCATGATATACAAATGTACCTGAAATATTGCTAAAGTTGGCATTAAACATCAATCAATCATGTATTTTGATATGGTAGCCACTTTTTATAGAGTTCCCTCTAAGGAATAATCTTGTTAACTTTGGTTTGTTCGGCTTATGGATTCAGAGAAGAATATGTGAAAATTTTAGAGATGAAAACAACCGATGCATTGCTACATGTACAGTACAGTCAGAAACATAACGTGATAAATCACTGTGATAAGACGTATCACTCATCTTGGTGATTTGGATATATCTTCAAAATTACTTTTACATTTAGAGTGTAACTTAATATCACCCAAAAGGCATATCAATATAAGTGAATATATTAAACAGACTAAATGATATCCCAGTATCACTAAGAAGAGTGATATATGACATCACAGTAATTTATCACTCTATGTCTATGACTGTACTGTATATAGACAGACAATGGCAACAGACACAAAGTGATGACAATAGCTCACATAAGCATGATGCTTCATGTCTGGTGAACTACTAATTTACATCTTCTGCCACAGGTCTGACTGTAGGTTAGGGTAGCAAACATTTTTTTTTCATTATACATTTTGTAACTTACACTTTTAGCCACACTTAAGAATGTATGTGGACGCGGCACTCCATCTACATTCGTGAGATGATAAATATAGAATGGCGTTACGAGCCAAAGGAATCCACACGGTCCCCATACCAGCAAAGTTTGCTGGAAACAATCTGAAAAATGTGGATAGCTACCATTCAATAATTGATCTTCATCCTGCAAAAAATAATTAGTATTTATAAATACAAACAAACAATGTATAATAAGTTTACATTAAATTAAAATCAATTGAGCAGTAAAAAAAGTTATTTTTGGTGAAAATTTATATATTCTTCTTTCAGGAATGCTTGGTCTAATTTGATATACCACAGAAGATTTATTTTTGTATTTGGTCATTTTGACATTATTCCTTTGAGTGATATTGTCAGCATCAACGAATTGACTCTGATACTGAACAATTATTGGTCAGCATGATGCCACTGATATAAACAATAACATCAATTTGATGGTTGGTTGGTTTATGGTGTTTAACACCACTTTCAACAATATTTCAGTTATATCGTGGCGGTCAGTTTTATTGGAGGAGGAAACTGAAGTACCCCGATAAAACCACCAACCTGTTGCAAGTCACTGACAAACTTATCACATAATGTTGTATCAAGTACACCTTGCCATGAACAGGGTTCGAACTCACAATTTTAGTGGTGATAGGCAACGTCATTGGTCCTATAGTTTCTGAGAACCACTGCAGCCCATGCGTTACAGAAAGAAAGAATAATAATAATAATAAAAAAAAAAATTTTAAAAGAGCAAAAACAATAAGTCTCCAAACTTGGCTTGGGAGACTTAAATATACATACTGTTAGGATGCTAACACAAAAGTAGTCCAAACGTCACGCTTGTTTCCATGGTAACTGCAGATACATGTCCACATTACAAAGGAATTGCAGCCTTCACGCTAACCCACTTACCTGAAGCCTGGGGCAAGTAAAACTGGATTCAGACAAGTGAAAATTATGAAAGAATTTGTTTGACTTTAAATAAATAGAACATTTTCTAAATTTGGCTTTTGGGCAAGTGCAATGTACAAGATGAAAAAAATTAAGGCAAAGACTGGAATTGGCATGTATGTATGGGATAGAAGGGCAGATAAGTAATGTTTTATATAGAGAGGATGTGTGATTAATATAAAAATGGTTCTTAAAGTCGTTGCAGCAAAGGCATGGAAATCCAAATCAACCAATCAGCTTAGAGATCAGTTTTCTAAGTCATTGTTGCTACAATCGTTTGATTAGAGATACAAATATAGATTTTTTCATTCAATATATAATACTATGTCTCATTAACACTACTCCATATCCTTTCATTCTTATTTAAAGGGCCATTATCTGCCAAATCATAAATTTTTGTTACCCATAAAAACTATCAGATATGATTGATGCCTTAATAAAACGTGTTTCTGTAACTTATAAATGTTATGAAATGATTATGTACGCGCATCGGGGAAAAAACCTGCAACTGCTCGTGTTTTGAGATCGATCAAGAAATGGACGTCATCTTATTAATTATCTACATTGTTTATGGAGTTTGTGGAATCATCATTAAATCAGTTCAACAATGCACTTATTTCTTATTTTTTGTGAATCTGCTTTTAGTCTGTGTTAATTACGGACAAAGAACCATGCAAGTTGGCAGTTAATAAGCGACAAAATACAAATTGTTCGTTTTTACCTGTCACTAGTAAGGTCAATTGCATACGGAACCAGAGGCTCCCAGGAGCCTGTAATCGCTCACCTGGATCAAAGCTGCTTTCAATAACAATGCAACTGCACTGTGGTGGCCATCTTGGTGGGAGAGCGTGACTGCCAGACACAATTTTGGAAAAGGAACATCGAATAACTATTCCATCAAAGTTTAGTTCTAATTGAGCTACTGGTTCCAGACAAGATGGTTTTTATGTGAATTTCCCATAGGGTCCTATGTTAAACTAAGTTCAGCTATGCAGCCATCTTGGTCAGAGGGCGGGACCACCACACAATTTTGGAAGAGGACTATCCAATGAACATTTTATCAAAGTTCCAATTGAGCAACTGGTTCCAAACAAGAAGATTTTTATGTGAATTTCCCATACGGTCCTATGTTAAGCTAAGTTCGACTGTGGGGGCCATCTTGGTCGATAGATCTTGACATACTGAACATGTTTGCAGTTTAAACTTAACATCTATCTCTTATAATTTTTGAAATATAAGACGAAAAGCATTATTATTTTTTTAATTTTATGGAAAAAAGGGCAATAACTCCAACATGGGCAATAGGATTTACCTCAAAATTGCAGGGTAGGTAGATCTTGACATGGTGCATATTTTTGCAGTTTAAACTTAACATCTATCTCTTATAGTTTTTGAAATAAAGGATGAAAAGTATTAAAATTTTGAAAATTTGATGAAAAAAGGGCAATAACTCCAAAATGGGTAATGGGATTTACTTCAAAATTGCAGGGTAGGTAGATCTTGACATGCTGAACATGTTTGCAGTTTGAACTTAACATCTATCTCTTATAGTTTTTGAAATAAAGGACGAAAAGTACAAAATATGCCTAATTTGCATAATCTGTAAAAATCGGCTGAAAGAAAAATTTCACAGAAAAACCCAGAATATATATTAAACTACCAGTGTGCGAAATTAGCGGTAGACCTATAGACAATGTCTATGTAAAACCAAGCTGGTCTATGTCAAAAATTTAAAATATTATATATAATTTACAGTGAGGTCTATGTAAAATAGACATTGGTCTATGATACCAAAAAATTTAGTTTTACACACTGAACTAACTACTCCTTGCCATGTAGCCGCAGCTAAAATTTGAGCTAATTCTGACTTATACTAAAGCAGCAATGGACAATTGAAGAAATTTCTATTTTTAGTAACAGCAGCCATCTTGAATGGAGGGCGGGACTGTCGGACACAATTTTGAAAGGGACCCACCCAGGGACCATTCCTGCCAGGAATGGTTCTGCGGTTTCAGAGGAGAAGATTTAAATGTGATCTTTTATCAAAATATGCCTAAATTGCATAATCGGTATAAATTGGCTGAAAGAAAAATTTCACAGAAAAACCCGGAATATATGTTAAATTACTCCTTGCCATGTAGCAGCAGTTAAAATTTGAACTCATTTTGACTTACATGTATGCTAAAGCAGCAATGGACAATTAACCCCTTTTTTCTATTTTTAGCTTGGCAGCCATCTTGGTTGGAAATCGGGATCACCAGACATAAATTTGGAAGGGGGCCATCCAAGGACCATTCCACCAAAGTTTGGTCTAAATTGGCCAAGTGATTTCTGAGGAGAAGATTAAAATGTGAAAAGTTTACGACGGACGACGACGACGAACGACACCTGATGGCAAAAGCTCACATGGCCTTTGGCCAGGTGAGCTAAAAAGCGAGGTCAAATTATTTGCTTGCAAGCAAATAAGTAATCTATGGTAATTTTCGTTCTCAAAAGGCGGAAAGTGGTTCGATAATCTGTTTAATGTGAAATATTTACCTTTATTTCATCATTTTAAAGCTATTTACCAATTCCCAAAACATATATTTTTTTTGGTCAAAATCGTAGCTAATGCCTCTTTAATATTAAAATGTAGGTAAAAGTATCACTCTTCGATATCACTATAATTTAGTCCACAATGTGTATATTTCAACAAACATATGTCTCATCAGTAGAAGTATTATATATATGGAAAACCAAAATAACAGCCAAAAGGTTGTAGAGCAGAATTCGAAGTTAATAACAAAATGACCAAAAATTAATGCCAAAAATGCAGCGAAGGATAAGATTATAATTAATGTACAAAACACTTACAAAATTTATATTGTATAACAAGTTAATACTCTTTATTTGTTAATCTATTGGGTTTTTTTAAGCAAAAACAAAATGAAAAACATTATATTAGGAAAATAAGCCCTTATTTGTATCTATTCTGTGATCAATCTTTGTGCCTTATCACTATTTTGACTGTTTTATACAAGAAAAATTCTGATTGAACAACACAGTTTTTGTCCCCAATTTCTTTATTTTTAGTTAATAGACATTTTCACTGCATTGTGATAACTGTAGAAGTTGGTAAAATATACTGTTGCTGACCAATCCATGAACAAAGATTAAAAGTATCCAAGAGCATATTCATAAAGTTCCCAACTGTAGTGGCTGAGAAAACCGTACACCCGTGCACTACCGTACGACAATGCACCAAGTGGTGTTTGTACGCTTATGGAAGAAGAAGAAAACAGTCCTTAAAGTTGATTGACCAATTCAAGATTCCATGGTAAGAACAGCCATTTGTCCAGAATAAATGGCAGAATTTGCATCTAAGTATCCAAAGGCATATTCCAAAAAATTTGAGATTTGTAGTTGAGCAAATAGTCCAAAAAGCTGATTGGTTGATTTTGGTTTCCTTGGAAACGGCAGTCAATAGTCAAAAATAATTGAGAGAAATTGTGTCTTAAGTATTGAAAAGCATAGTCCTATAAAGTTTCACTAAGATCTACCAATAGTCTTTAGTTGCTGATAAAATGGTCCTAAAAGCTGATTGGGCAATTCAAGTTACCATGGTAATGGCAGTTATTTGTCCCAGATAAAACATGGAATTTGTCTCAAACTGCAAAAGGCATATTTCTATAAAGCTTCATGAAGATCCCAACTGTAGTTGCTGAGAAAACAGTCTTTGAAGCTGATTGGTCAATTCAAGTTTCCATGGTAATAGAAGGCAGAATTTGCATTTAAGCATCCAAAGGCATATTCAAATAAACTTTCCTGAAGATAAGATTTGTAGTTACTGAGCTGATTGGTTAATTTTGGTTTCCATAGAAACGGCAGCCATTTCTCAAAAATTAATGACAGAATTAGTGTGTAACTTGTAAGTATCCAAAGGCATATCTCTATCAATTTTAATGAAAAGCAATTATTTGTAGTTGCTGAGAAAATTATCATTGAAGATCATTGGTCAATTCAAGTTTCCATGGTAATGACATCTATTTGTCAACAATAAAAGATGGAAATTGCATTTAAGTATCCAAAGGCCTATTTCTATTGTTTCATGAAGATCCAATCTGTAGTTGCTGAGAAAATAGTACTTAACGGTGATTGGTCAATTCAAGTCTATATAGTAACACAAGATTTTTTCAATGACTAAGGCCTGATGGCACACATGACATATAGTATCATTGTCTCATAGGTGGGACAAGTTCATGGTTAAGAAGATAATAATAAGAAGAAATGGGACAAAACAAAAAGAATAAGTCCACAAACTATATATAGTTTCCATGACTTCATAATAATAATAATAATAATAATCAATAAAAATAATAAGAAATGGAGCAAAACAATAAATAAGTCTCAAAATGTTGTCTCATGGCATGGCTGTTGCACATGGAAGTTCTAAATATTATATCATTTAGTGACCTTTTCATTTGTCTAATGCAAATTTTTAAGGGTCAGCAACTAGAACATAGATAGAGGAGTAAAATACGTTCTCGATAGACATTGATAAGATGGCGACGTTCAATTATCTCCCTTCTTTGCAGGAAGATAAGAAAGAAAGTAAACAACACATCTATTAATTCCTTTTATATTCATTATTCTGAACAAATCGATGTATATGCCATTGTATTTAGAAATAATGTGCATATGTGTACATTTCTAATTAAATAATAATATTAATTGTGTATTACGGTGCAAAAAATCCAAATAACCAACATTGGGTTTTAAGAGATGACTATTTGAAAACACAAATACTGTAGGATTTTCAAATAAATTAGCAAAATAATTTAAATAGATTAATAATTGTAGATATAATTGATATCAATGTAAATATAAACCATCGCTAAATAAGATTATACACTCTCTATATATTTACAAAAACTAATTTGCGATATATCTGATTTCTTCGTTTGATCTCAACTAGACCGACACAAGTCAGATATGATAGTAACCGAGTCATTAATTACATCGGAATTTATTAAGCTGAAAGGCTGCATTTTTGTGCATTACACCCGGGGACTTTTTCTGTAAACGAACGTGAAACAAGACAATGCATTTCATTTTTTGCATTTCCATGGCAGAACGAAGAAAAATTGCAGAAATAGGCTATTTTTTACCCAAACAAATAACCGGCTTACACAATTAATAATAACACACAGTTTTACTATACTTATGGTTGTTTAATTATTTTGAGGATTAAGGTTTTGGTGTTCAGCACCACTTTCAACAATATTTCAATTGTATCGTTGCGGTGATCAGTAAACAGTGATCCAAAACCGACATGTTATGATGTAACAAGTTATTGACAGACTTTATATTTGAGGAGTATCCTAGCAATTCTCCGTATATTTAATTATGACATTTAATTATTAATACATACCCATAAAGTTCCATTGCAGAATTCTGCAAATGACTGCACCATCCTGATATGTTCTACTTGTCTCACCACATACTCCGTTACTCGTGAACAAAAAAAATGTTTTGAGTTATTTCCCTTTGTTATAAGGGCCACTAATCAGAAACAAGAAATCGAACATAGATCCAAAGTATATTAGTACAAAAAAGATACTATTAAAGTATTTATAAAGTTATATTTAGAATACATTGTACTAGTATTTTTTTTTTATTATATGTGCGTATTTATCTTAGTCAGAAACAAGATAAAAATCGAGGTCAATGAACTCTGGGACTATAAATAGACATCTAGATCTTCTTGTTGGTGAGTTCAAATACAACTAAATATTAGATCTAGTAAACAACCTATAGAAAATACGGAGCAAACGCGGAGGTCTAATTTTAATTTGATTGGTTCAAATATGAAATCGTTCCGAGTAGGAACCAAAAAACATGTTTGAGTCTTTAGATCTGAATAACTGCATTGTCCAAGGATTTACAATGTATATTCTATCTTGCATTGTCCAAGGACGTATTGTCTAAGTAATTTTGACAAGGTACGAAATGGGAATAAATCGTTGGAACTTGGAAGTTAATTAGGTATTGCTGGTACGACAACTATACCTCGGCACAGACAAATGATTTTTAGATAACGAACAAAAATACTAAGTCAATCAATCGGGTTACTGGGGATTTGTCTGGCGCAAACGGAAACGGGACTAATATACAGAAAACGCATGAAGTTCGCTTCTACTGCGAGTTATAATAACCAAGAGCAAAAAGAATGACATAAGTTAATACTTATAGCCAAAAGCTAAAAGGATAAAATAAGTCAAACATTTATCTAAAGGTTCAATAGGTGACTGCTGCAAAGCCGTTAGACTGGAGATTTCTCACATCATAGACAGGTACTAGACTTGGCTTCTTTGTTTAGAGGAAGTTCGTTTCAGAAGTTTTAGAGAAAGAGTAATAAAACCAATTATTGCCCAAATGAGGTCCACCTGAGAGGAGGGTTGTCACTGTAATATATACAGTCCGACAAAAGTTAAGCACCACCTTATTTGTTTCAATAGTATAATCTTTTCTAATAATGAACTTATTTCAAATCGGTTTGCTGTTTTCGTTACCTGTACACACATACTTACTTACCTGTGAAACAGGTTATTGATAGATTTTTATTTATGTGTGTATGACAGGGTGTGTAAAGTGCCACGTGTACTTTTCAACATTTGTGTTTGCGAACGAAAGCTGATTTTTTTTGTGTAGAGTTTTAAGTTTCATTTTCTATTGGTTTTGGTATGGTGCGGCGAAAATTAACCATACCAGAAAGGTGGCAAGCTGTTGGCATGCATAACTGTGGTTTTAGCCATGGAAGGGTGGCAGACCACTTGGGTTAACCATTCCATCATTGTACGACTGATGCAGCGTTTTCGTCAAACGGGGAATGTTACTGACCGTCCACGTGCAGGTAGACCTTGCAAGACGACGTCGAGAGAGGACCGGCTCATATCCAGACGGGCGCGGCAACGGCCGTTCAGTACAGCTGGTGCACTTCGTGGTAATTTAGCGTTTGGAGGCCACATTAGCACACGCACTGTATTCAGACGCCTCCACCATCAGGGAATGCGAGCGCGACGACCCATAAAACGTACACAGTTGACATTACGTCATCGCCATGCTCGATTTGACTGGTCACATGATCATTTGGGGTGGACTATTCGCACGGGTCCACTGGTCTGATGAGTCGTTTTTTGCTACGCCCTACAGACGGTCGCAAAGGTTTGGTGCCAACGAAACACTTCATTTCAGGACAACCACATTTTGGGCACAACTGCTTTTGGGGGTGGGGGTGTAACTGTCTAGGGTTGTTTTTCCGTTGACTGTAAGTTGGACTTGTACGTTCTTGATGGTAATCTGAAGGGCCAAAAATACCGTGACAATGTGCTCGCTCCACGCATAGTCCCCCATTTCGACAATCATGCGTTGGCTGACAGGCCAATGTTCATGGACGACAACGCTAGGCCACATAGAGCCCGATTTGTACAACATTTTTTACAGCAAGAGACTGTTCAGACAATTCCATAGCCTGCGATGTCGCCAGACATGAACCCTATAGAGCATGTATGGGACCTTATTGGCCGAAAAATTAACCAACGCAATCCAAAATGTCAAAATATTGACGAATTAAGAACTGCTATCTTACAGGAGTGGCAACAGTTCCCACAGCAACGGCTTAGGCGTCTTGTGCGAAGCATGACGAGGCGTGTTACAGAACTTCACAATAAACGCGGTGGATATACTCGTTATTGATTTTTATGCCTTACACAAACGCACAATAGATGCATTTAAACGTTCTTAAAATCTGAAGACTCTGCATTTTAATGCAATGTTAAAACTCCCAACAAAGACAAACTGGTTTTACGTTTTTCCAGCGCCTATTTTGAATCCCATTTTTACCACGTCATAGTCACGTCTTTCAGGGTGATAAATACTTCGTAGATTGGTAATTTTAGAGCCCTTGGTGTAGTCTTTTAAGAAGTGTAAGAAAAATGGTGATAGCTATTTTATTGCTTTAACAGTATTGATGTAAAAAAATATATCGATAAAAATATAGGGTGGTGCTTAACTTTTGTCGGAGTGTACAGTTATGCGCCATATATCTGTTTCCACTGAAATAATATATACTAGTACTATATATTTCATATAAAGCCACATTTTTTCAAATCAATATCCTGAAGTCATTTCTGGTCAGATTTTGATGAAATTTACACCAATAATCTCAGAATTTGTTGCTAATTTTTCTTATAATTTTGAAATAATTTTATGATTAATACTTTTGGAGAAATCACGATTTAAAGACACATTTAAGTTTTTGTGTTCAAAATAACATAGGTATATAGGGAATAATAATTAAATCATAATTTCCAAAAAAAAACTGAATCATAAAAATATTTAAAAATTACCAGAACAAACTGCAGGTATATCTGAGTTTAAGAGTAAACAATTTCATAAAATCGGACAAGAAATAAATTCAGGACAATTTTTTTTTTTAAATGTGTGTTTATATGAAATACAAAATGTATATAGTAAAAATTTTGAGTGGGAACAGATATGTGTAAAATGAAAAGAACAAGAAATGGAGGGTAACTGACGTTTTGTTATTCCAGAAACGAGTTGTGATATATCTATACGTTTTATTAACACAAGGTGAAAACAGTCTTTTGATTGGTTGATATGTAGGCCTTAGTAGATGTGTTATTTTATTCTTAACAAGTGTGCAGAAGAAATTCAGCAAGTGGCTGGGAATTGATAGATATGAAACGGAATGATAAAACTCCGATATGAAAGGATCAATCTGTTTTGACAGACACCAAGACAAGAGCACACTATTGACCATTCGGAATCATATGTTGTCAATGTTGACTCTAACTGGTCCATAAATATGCTTGGTTACCTTGCCGTCATGGTCGTATTGTAGTTGGATTTACAACTACCTACACAATCAGTGCCTATTACCACTATAGTTGTCGAGTTCGAACCCTTTTCATGGCGAGGTGTACTCGATACAACATTATTTATAAAGTTTGTCAGTGACTTGCGACAGGTCGGTGGTTTTCTCCGGTTTCCTCCACCAATAAAACTGACCGCCACAATATAACTGAAATATTGTTGAAAGTTAAACAGAGATGAAAGATGTAATTGAACATCCTTTTCCGAGCCGAGAGATGGTCATCATTTCATGCACAGACCAAGATTTATGGTCAGGAATTGTAGAGGCACGTCTCCAGTTTGAGATTCAAACTGGTGGCAAAAAGTTCCGACCTCCTCCATTTTATCCTCTTTATTTCAGTCTGTGCTAAAAACATTTCCACAAACTAGCCCGAACAGCATTTTAAAAGATTGTTTTCTATATATCCTGATTAAGCCAATTTTATTATTTTTTTTTTTACTAAACTGGGGCATAGGGCTAGTGGTATTTGGTACAGGCTGTTAATTATGTAGTAATCTAAACTTTCACCCATAACCCAATCCCAGCTCCAACTTGTTACCTGTATGAAGTTTAGTTAACTTGTTCTTGTCATAAATATAATGAAATACTATTTACTAGACATTAAACAACAATCAATCAATCAATCAATCAACATAAGGACAGTCAACCCTGTATATAAAGGGTACTGAATGGAACCTGAAAATATGCCCTGTATGACCAGTTGTCCTTTATATACAGGTACAAATTATATGATTGATTGATTGATTGATGTTTAACGTCCAGCAAGCAATTTTTCAGCTATATTCAGGACGAGACACAATATTCATTAAATGGAGAAAATGAAACTGTTTTTTAATAGACAGGAGTCCTTTAATAAAACTGTAGATATCCACTTTATTGTGCACCACATGTTTCTGGAATAACCTTCATCAGGTACCCTTAATGTAGAAAGATTGGGAGCAATAAAACCAAAGAGCCAAAATAAGATAGCCAAAATCATCTAAGATAGCCAAAATCATCTAAGATAGCCAAAATCATCTAAGATAGCCAAAATAAGATAGCCAAAATCATCTAAGATAGCCAAAAACATCTAAGATCACCTATGCCTGAGGGAGGCAGGTTTGACTGTAAGCAAAATCAAGCTGTTGTAGGTGATTTTAGATTAAGGCTATTGTAAATGATTATGAGATGACATCCTTTAAATTTAAGCTTTTGTACATGTTTCTACAGGATGAAAATTAATTGATTCAACCTTGTGCCAAACCACAATGGCAAAAATAGTTCATGTGGACCTTTGGGCCATGGGACCTCAACAATGAAAGCGCGAAAGCGTTGATATACGGTTTTGCCTTGAAACTTTATATTAGCTGTGATTCCAAGAATGGATGATTTCCAAATAAGCAGACATTCCATACTAACATACATCACCAACTTTAATGCTGCAGAGAAGTGATAGTGTAGCTCTTTGTGCATCTCAGACATGCTTGGGCTTTTTATTTTGCAGTGTTAAGTATATATGAGGAACATAACATGTCGACATACTTCGTGATGAATCATTTGACCAATAATTGGTAACCAGTCTGTGTATTCAGGGTGTCAACTTAACTATGTCAATGAGGTCAAGGTTATATGTTATATTATGACTGGCATGTACTATACTAAATCAACCATCATAGCAAATATCTCAAACTTCTCAATAAAATGTTCACTCAAATGTGGAATGGGTTAAGAGCCAGGTGACAGAGATCTTACTGACAAGATGAACCACTAAATGTCATTAACTTGGTATAAGTCACAACTCTGGTAAGTTGACATCACAGTATTTGACATCTTTTATTATGGCTATATCCAACATGTCCAAGTGCTTATGTGTTTACTATTGACCAATCAAATTAAAACTGCTCCTATATGTCACTGCATGTAGCTCCATTCTATTGTCTGTTTTTATGACCTCTTCTGACTTTATTATTTAATGCTTTCCAAATCAAGGTAGCTATAATTTAATTGGTCAATGTCATATGTGACTAGAACTTGGGGGGGGTTATGGTTTTTTTTAGTTCAGAAATTTTTTTTTCGGACAAGATGAGAGTTCGAATTTTGTTTTTTTTTGTTGCGCAAAGCGCAAAATTTTTACCAGAATTTAACATTAGGTTATATGACAAAAACTCTGCATCAAATTATTTTTTTTCCTCCACCAAAATCAGAATATTTTTTTCAGCAACATTGGGAATCAGAATATTTTTTTTATGAAAAATCCATAACCTCCCCCCTTCAAATTAAATGGTCGTTCCCTAAGAGGTGATTTGCTTTTGAGGTCACCAACACAGAACAACAAAAATATCAATAAGTCCAATTATTTCCCCTTAATTATGCTAGATCTTACTTATATTTCACCATGCACTTTTCATATGGTGTTCTAACTTTGATTAATGTTTGTCAACAAACCCACGCGAAAATAATAGAATAAATTACTACGCCAGTAACTGTTCGCATCTTTGTAAAGGCTTAAAGAGCGTCCTATACGTCAATGCCACGTTTTTCATTATTTCTGTTATGCTGATTCTGTTCTCAAAATTAAACTAATTAGAACCGATTCCATAAATTTTCGCACGATCACTGTGAACTATTTTGTTTACTGTCGTACTTCGGTCGTATATGGCGGGAAATAATTAATGAGCTTATAAGGGGAATCCCATTACAAGGAAACGACATA
Source organism: Gigantidas platifrons (assembly GCA_002080005.1). Classification (NCBI taxonomy): domain Eukaryota; kingdom Metazoa; phylum Mollusca; class Bivalvia; order Mytilida; family Modiolidae; genus Gigantidas; species Gigantidas platifrons. Next base: position 326,792 of record MJUT01030054.1, on the reverse strand, counting down.
AATACTTTATTTACACAATAATTGATACTCAAAGCGTTACAAAAATCAAGCATTATTATACAATGTAAAAAAATGAAAACGGAACATACACAACTAGATTTATCGTAAAATTGAATGTAGGACAAGTCGTTAATTTACGCAAGGATTTATATAAATCCTTGATTTACGTTACTTGTCGGAATGTTTTTATGAATGAAAACTAGCGTAATAATACAAGCAAGAGAAACAATATAAATATCGGCATTTTAATCCTCCTGACAATTTGTCATAGTTAAACATTTACCATTTGAGACACGATAAGTTATCTTAAAATCTGCAAAAGTAGTAACATTCAAAGTGTAGTGTTATCTAACAAGCACCAGATCTATATTTTGATGAGCCATCTCTGTCTCGACAGGTGATAAGATCATGACGGTTGTCATGTAAACAAACAAAAATGGCCGAAAGGCCACAAGTAAATACGGTTTTGCAAACCGTATAAAAATTGCATGAAAGATAAATATTCTATATACCTTCCAAATATGCAAAGTATCTCGTAATATTGGCCCTTTTCAGAACCCTTTGGCAGGCTTTGGTAAATAAAATAGTTAAACAAAAATTATGGCCCATAAAAATGATAATTTCCCAAAACGTGCATCAAAATTGGATGGAAAATTTATAGAATTTTTTTTTTTAAATTCACCTCTTTTTTTTTTTTTTTAAATAGGATTTATATGCACATTCAATGAAAATTAATGTATGTAGTATTTTTATATTTCAGGCAAATCAGAAGTATTTTGCCCTAACATCCATTTTGTATTTCAGATCTGAATGAAATAATACAGTCCATCAATGAACAATTTAACCGTGTAAATGGCCAAAAAGGTTTTCAAGGAGAAAATGTTTTTCATAATTCAGACAATCAGAACTATCATGTCCAGTGGTAACCATATTGTATGCCAGATTGGAACAAGATTGAGAATATTCTTGAAGGACCATCCATAGACTATTTCGTGCAGTTTCATATTAAATAAACAAGCAATTTCCGAGAGAAGATTCAAATTTGGCTTTAAAGTTAGCAATAGATCAAAACGAAATGACAACGACAAAACTCATACTTCGGCTAGATTAGCTAATACAAGAGGATATATATGTTATACAGCTTGTGTAATTCTGGTTTAAATAACAGCAAACATTTTGTCTTCAAATGTATAACTTTCGGCCATTTGAAGAAGTTTTTATTTTTAGTAATACCAGCCATCATATATGTAGTGTAGAGTTATTGAATATTACTGGTATTTAAAAGAGAAACATAGACAGATCCTGTATGTGTTACATACTATGCATAACCTGATCCTGTTGGTTTTACATACCACTGACTATGACATAAAGATATTCTGCCTGTTTCGTATCCATTTATAATGAATTATTCAGACCCATTCTGCTTTACCGTTTATTATGACATAACCAGATCCTGTCTGTTTTACATACCATTTATTATGACATAGCCCGATCCTGTCTGTTCTACATACCATTTATTATGACATAGCCCGATCCTGTCTGTTCTACATACCGTTTATTATGACATAGCCCGATCCTGTCTGTACTACATACCGTTTATTATGACATAGCCCGATCCTGTCTGTACTACATACCGTTTATTATGACATAACCAGATCCTGTCTGTACTACATACCGTTTATTATGACATAACCAGATCCTGTCCGTTTTACATACCGTTTATTATGACATAACCAGATCCTGTCTGTTTTACATACCATTTATTATGACATAGACCGATTCTGTCTGTTCTACATACCGTTTATTATGACATAACCAGATCCTGTCCGTTTTACATACCGTTTATTATGACATAGACCGATCCTGTCTGTTTTACATACCGTTTATTATGACATAGCCAGATCCTGTCCGTTCTACATACCGTTTATTATGACATAACCAGATCATGTCTGTTTTACATACCATTTATTATGACATAACCAGATCCTGTCTGTTTTACATACCGTTTATTATGACATAACCAGATCCTGTCTGTTCTACAAGTAAATACGGTTTTGCAAAACCATATAAAAACGAGTGATAAAGTGATTGTTGTTTTAAGACAAAATGATTTTTTTTAGCCTAGGCTATATCATAGTGTGAACAAGTTGCATTCAATGAGATGATGATAATGTCAGCTTTGTACCAGACCAACATGATTAGTTGGATTTTTAATAGTGCTACCTCACTGAAATAAGTCTGTGAGTAGACATAACCCTCCACTCGGACACATCCTGATTTCGAGCCAACCAATCCTTGTTCTTACTCCTTAATACTGCATGCTTAGCAGAGAAGCAGCAAATACCAGTTCTATAATCTTTGATTTGAACTGACTGGGGATTGAACCACACTGGAAGCAAGCATGCTAACCATTACACCACCAATGTGGTTCAACAAAAAGAAAGATATGGTCAATTGTGTTACAAAGCAATGATATACAATGTAAATATTTTCTTTGTTTGGAAGTTTTCACCCATATATTAATTCCATGAGGGGCCGTTGTGGTGATTATCATATGGTAGTTGGATTTTCAACTATCTATGCAATCAGTGCTATCACCACTGATGTGAGTTCCGATACAACATTATGTAATAAAGTTTTTCAGTGACTTGTGGCAGGTAGGTGGTTTTCTCTGGTTTCCTCCACTAATAAAATTGATCGCCACGATATAACTGAAATATTGTTGAAAGTGGCATTAAACACCATTATGCTAACCCTAACAATAAATTCCATGATACTAATTTGTCAATAATTGTTTCTTACAGAATTTTCAAAGAGGTGTTTCAATGTATATCATGGATTTGACAAAAGAGTGAGTGAGTGAAAGATTGGTGTTTCATGCCACGTGAACAATTATTCAGTCATATCATGGCAAGAACAAGTTACATTTCAATGATAATGTCTGCTTTGCACTAGACCACCACACTTAGTTAGATTTTTATAGTGATAGCTTACTGACACAACAGTCCGCAGGTAGTAGACATGTCACTTCATTCGGACATATTATCCTGCTTCTCTGATCCAACCAGTTTTCGCTCTTACTCCTTAATGCTGTATGCTTATTAGAGAAGCAACAAATACAATTTTATAGTCTATGGTTTGAACCAATCGTGCCCAATTCCACTATCCACCACGTTTGAGGCGAGCAGGCTAACCATTACACCACTGATGAAATTTTTTGGGGTAAAAAGACAACTATATAGACAATACTTTTAATTTATTTCTGTTGTATTTACAAGTTGCCATAGTAACATTGAATTGCACAATAAATTTCTGTGCATAGATACAATGTATTACCTTAACAAATAAGTACTTTCAAGGCGAAAAAATTCTACCAAATATACTAATAAGTTTTGTTCAAACATGACTTTGTACCGATAAAAATTACAAACAAAAGTCTTATGTTTACAAATCATTGTTTTATGCCACTTACAATAATATGAATGTTTCTGGTTTCCTTAGCTCCCAAACTTTTTTTTTTTTTAAAGATTTATGTAGATTAAAACTAATTCAGTACTTAACAAAAAGATTGACAGTTAAAAAACAAAAAAATAAGATACCAAAATATACAATGGAAGGTACCACTGTAATATATTATAATTGTCCATCAGCTGTTGCACACCACTACAATATGAAGTCACTTCAAAAGGTGTTACAATACAGTCCTCAAAAATAAAAATTTTAATTTACTGGTCCAAATCAAATTCTTGATTTTATTTTTTATATATGTATGTAGTTCTAAATAAAAACTGAAAAATTGACAGGTCCGAACAAAGTTTTACAGGTCTTGGTCCAGAGCTCATGGTGAGGACTGACAATATAATGGAAATGGACTAGAGTTTTCTTGAAGTCAGTGATTCTACATTAAGTCATGTCACGTTTAACGATAAATCAACATAATAATAATTACAAATATATAAAGAAACTCTTGATTACAAGTATATTAAGGAAAACAGAAACAAGCAATATATCTATTTTGTCAAATTTTAGAAGAAAATTATTAATTTCTTTATCACAATCTATTTTTGTTTTTTTTTATTATTTCTATCTCTTTCTGCACTTAATACAGAGAAATGCATTTTTTTCTTTATATTCTTGAAAAAATAACTTCTATATAAAAATTAAAAGAAGTCATATATCCAAAGTGTGATCAACAAAAAGTAAGAAAAATATATATATCTAGTATTGACAAAAAATGCTAAGTATTGAGCTGGTTCCATTAAAAAAAGTGGTGACCAGATCATAACTCAGTATAGACTGACGAGTTATGTCCCCTTGGCTCGTACCTTGGCTCAAGGGACAGATAAACACTAATCTGTCGCAGTGGAATTTCTACTTAGGTGATGTCATCTCCATTAAAATCCTCGATCTTTTTTTATCTTTAATTTATAATAACTGATACAAATGAGTATTTTAAAGGTAAAGAGTTTATTTTTCTATAAAAATCATGAAATAAAATTAAAACGTTTTTGCATAAATATTGAACTTCCGGTGTAAACAAATGGAAGAAATATTCAAACAAGAGATGATGATGCTGAGAAGATGTTGTAAACATGAGTTCGATCAGCTTAACGCCGACCAAATCAACAAAAGTGTGCTGTGTTTGCGGCGAAAATAAGAAATAGGTATGCTCTATAAAGTCAGAAAATGGAAAAGACGACTTTTCCCAGTATTTGTAACTAAAAATAGCTCTACCAATCAAAAAAGAGCTAAGTAAGAACCAATGAACGCCAACAACAAATTAGTCTTTCTCTGTCTCTATATCGATTAGATTGAGACAGGCAATTGTCAGTCTAAACTCAGTACTGAACTGGTATAAACCAGATCATAACTCTGTTATGCATGTTAAGTACAACCTTGGTAAAAAAATGTACCCTAATTTTTGATTTTACATATTTTTCTTTAATTCTCCAAAATATATATAGAAAGATATCAATATTCTCTTATATAAATGAATATTTGTTTACTTGAGAAGGCCAGAAACTATAGGCAACTCAAAAATAATAAATAAAATCTTAAAACTACTGCTATAAAGCAATCAAAACTATAAAGAAACACTTGTCTTTGATCTAAGCTATGATTTTCTTAATCTAAACAAAAATTTGGTTCTGATTTTTCATTAAAATGAATTACATTGTATTAGTATGTCATTTCAAGAGCTATTGAAATATAGTAAAATTATGAATTAAGAAAATTACTGCTATTTATGATTTCATGCTTGTTCTTTTCACGATAAAATAAATTGAATTCTTGAAATGGCAAGAAGTAACAACAAAATAAGAGCAAAAAACTTAAAATTGAACAATAATGAACACAGACTATAGAGTAATAAAACATAGAGAGTTATACCCCTTTGTTAACGGAGTTATAGCCCCTGTCTAATACTAGAGTATTGCAGACAAGCAATTAAAACAAATAAAATGATATTAATCTATATGAACACAAGCGGTTTTTGTTCATAAATACAATGGCATAAAAACTAACAATAACATTTTGGAAAATATCAAATATAAAAATAGTTTGCAGCAGACAATTCAAATTTAATATTTATTACTTATCAATTTAACAGCAGTGAACCCATGAAGTAGTAAAAAATAATTATACTTTTGAACACAATGTTTTATGTAACGAGACAATTTAAAAAGACTAGTATAAACTTGAAAAAGTTGCCATTTATGTCTGTACTAAATACTACCCGACATCTAATATATTCACATCAAACAGATAATTCCGTAATTAGATTTTATTTCTATATAATACAAAATAATGGCCGATTTAAATCTGTATCAGTTGAACCTTTGTAAATTGTATCCATTTTACCGATCATATGATACAATTATGGTATTTAAAAAAAACCTCATTCTCTTACATTTAATTGGCCTAAATTGAAAGTAAAATTTCAAATAATAGAGTACAATTGTCAAGAACTCGGAAAGGATGAAAACCAGTCATTTGCAAAAACTATTCCCAAATCAATGCCCTTTTGAACTATTTGTATTGACTCAATCTAAAATAAGTAACAGGTATATATTCAAAGAGGGTGCAGCTGCCATGCCGATCCACACAGGAACCTCCCCCTCTCCCCCCAAAAAAAAATGATATTTATAGCACTGCATAAAGTTTCTTAAAAGGTGGGCAGGAATGCTGTGTAAACAATTCAATTTTTATGAGGAGATCAACATTTTAAATGAAATACAACAGTTTAATATTAATGAGTATCTTTTTTCACTGACATCCGTAAGGACAACCCATCAAACGATATTTTTCCACAGGCCTTCTTCACAATTCACCATATTTTTTTTTACTTTATACATTGTGAATCATGTCGACAGTGAAAAAAGCATTGTTAATTGAAGATCTGATAAATTAAGTTGGGGGGAAAAAATCACAATTATAATGTTAACAAAGTTTGACAGATTCCTACAACAATGTATGGCTAATATATGCTGTACACGTCACTATTTCACTGGTATCATATTATTCTCACTACAATTTGTTAGTTTCAGTATTCTTTTCTAAGCGAAATATTTTGCCCACTCTGGCAAAAAAAACAATTAAGGAAAGAATAAAAAACTAAATAATATAAAGTCGCAACTAAATTGTATATAGTTTCATTGAATTATTTAGCAAATTATTATTTTTTCCCCATTTATACAAACTACATGAGTAAAAATAATAACAATCATTTTAAAAACTGATTTTGTTATCGCCATGAATTAAATATAATTCAATATTATATATATATATAAAATTGCTTTGATTTATTCTGTTATGTACCATTTTAATTTGCATAAATATAAAAATTGAAATAATATATTTCAACAATCAAAAATTTGGTCTCATAAGAGTAAAAAGACTAATAAAAACAGCATGAACATTTGTTTGTCAACAGGGTACCAGATCATGAATATTGCAAACAGGGCACCAGTTGATGAAAATTACAAAAAAAAAATTGTAAGGCATATAAATGAAGTTTTGATCAGGGCACCAATATATAAATGAACACTAGTATAAACCTATGGCACTTTTAACTAAGACACGTTTTACTAATGATATGCATATCATAAGGACGTTCCTAAGTATTTTTAATGATGAATAGGAAATGATAGAATATCTATTTTTAACTGAACACATTTTTATCTTTCAACTCTTAACAATTATTTAAATATTTGTGAGTATACATTAATATTTTTTTTTTACAATTTTACCTGACACTAGTATCTCTATAAGAAATGCAAAGAATTATAAAAATGCAATTTTGAGAATAATAAAAATATCAACAAGAAAATATTTTGTTGGATATAATGTTTTGACTTTTTGTAAATATTTATTTTTATCAATTTTCTTGAATCAATGTCTTTTTGGTCTCATGAACTTTTTAACAACTTGTTAGATTCTTAGTTTTCTTATTTTTACATCCTGCTGAACTTAGCTTCATAGATCTTTGGTAAACACACCATTTAAAAGGCATTACCATTTTATTCTAAAATGACAAAAAAATTGGACGAAATATTTCACAAGGCACCAAGGAAAAAAATATTTGCATCAAACTTGAATAAATATCCTTAAAAGCACATTTATTAAAATAAAATATAATAACAATATAACAATTGTGGTCATACAGCCACATACCAATTTACAACAGATTGGCCCATTAAAATAAACAAATCATGGCCAATATGGAAATATACAAGTCTTGCTAATAACTGAATAACAACAACAAGCTTTTTTTGACCAATCAAAACCTCCATTTTATAATCAAACTTTAAAAGTCTTGTATTTCCTACATCAAGATCATAGTTCTATAAATATACACCTTCAGATCACATGATCAGTAAAGTTTACAAACAAACTTTTTTCTTATTCTTATGTAAAAATAAAAATATTTCAAGTTCATAACTTGATCTGCACCTCTCCTGCCGTTTTTCACTTCAAAAACGCTTTCTCAATCACGATACTGCCAAATATAGCATTTCAAGTCCCCTTTCAAAAATCGTCTGCAATAAAATCTTCTAAAAAAATCAAGCTTTAAATCTTCAGACCTTTCATTTCAACAACCCAGCGTCTTTTCCTCTTAACCTCCATCAGAAAAATGTCCATGGACAAACCATAAATAGGAGTCTGCTGCCTCTACAGCTCTAATCACAGATAACGGTTATAAAACCAAGCACTTCAGTGACTACTCGTCATCTTTGTCAGGCTGAGGCTTGACATCACATGCTTCAAACAGTTCTTCTGGTGTGTATCCCAGCAGGCTGTGTAAATCACAGACAAACCTGTACACATATCGCTTGCCAGCGGTTTTATGTATAATGTTTTTGTCATAGTAATATCTCAGACCTCGACTCAATTTTTCGTAATTCATTTTTGGTTTGTTCTTACGAATCCCCCATCTCCGTGCCACTTCGTCCGGGTCAGACAATTTGAACTCCCATCCATCTCCTGTCCAGCTGATGAAATGTTGACAGGTCTTGTCTGTCAGCTGTTCCAACAAAAACTGCCATAACTGTATAGGTCCACTTCCTGTAAATACACATAGATCATTATATAATTGTGAAGTGTATAGTCATGGTTGCATTTTCAGTTTTATACAAGTTTTTTTTTCTTTTCAAGGTACATGTATATTTCTCTAACATAAATATTTCGCTTATACAATAACCACTGCATGAAGGATGAATTTTTTTTTTTTTAAAACATAAATATTGATAAACAATGGACAAATTTCTTTGGTGTATAGTAGGAATATGATATATTCAGGTTCTTCTGAAGAACAATTACATCAAGATATTTGTGTCTGAATTCTACATACAGAATCTAACAACATATCTATAGAAAATACTAAAATATTTGTCCCATTTCATGACCTTTATTTCTCATTAGCATGGCCTTTAATCTTAACTGTAAGTATTGCAATGAGCTTAAAGTTTTTTGTTTTAAATTCATTTTGAAGAAATACTACATGTATTGCCATACAGACAACTGTAATATTTATGAATCAGAGACAAAACTTGGACCTAGTGCAGTAGATTGTTGGTTCACTCAATTCGTGTTAAACAAAAGTCACTCACTCATTTAGATAAAAATACGCTTCACACGAAACTGTAAATGAAGATATGGTTGAATGGAAACAAAACAATAATTCATGTGTCCTTCCAATAATGTTCCCAAATGTGATCGTGTATTACCTGAATATCCAGCAAGAGCAGCTGCCTGTATCATTGGTTTACTCTCATTGCTATATATATCAGTTGGTGACGACTGGACACTGCGATATCCACCACTGCTGCTATGACTCGACCAACTGTCACACAGTTCCTGGTTACAGTCATACTGAGACCATGGACATTCCTGTTTTATGGTCGGTACCATCTGATATGGCTGCTGGTCATAAAATGGTTCTTGTGGAATGAATGGGTCTGAAATAATCATTTTTATGTTATTATTAAATTTTTCTTTTGTTGTTGTTGTAGAAATCTGAAGATGTATCAAGAAATAATAAAATGATCGGTAGGAAATTGCAGACAGTGTACAAAAGTATCTTGATGTTTCCAATATCCTTTTTATTTTATTTCATAAAAGACCAAATATTTTTGAAAAAATAATAATAATCAATTCATGTCGGATTTTGATTTTTTTCTATCAACAAAAGCAGAAAAGAATTAGGTAAACTTTCTCATTTAAGCCAAATTAAGGTATATAAGTCAAGGACAGTGATTATTTTCTACCGTCAATTTGCTTAATCACTAGACTACAGTGCTTTAAAGTTAAACAATGGAAGAATGTGCTATAGGACATGCCCCCGCTTCTAGCTAAAGTAAACAGGGGCATAACGAACAAAGTTATCAAGGCCGAAATCAAACTTTAATGATCACTGACCATGTGTAGACATTTCAAATGATTTGCTTAAGGAAGATTTAAGTTATTAAGCAGAAACCATATGCGGATCAGACGGACGTATAAGGCTGTATATAACTTAATGTCTAGTGGCGGGGCATAAATATATTATTGCTATTATTGCTATACTACATAATAGTTTTTATGACAATTATTTATTACCAAATCAAAAAGGAATGTAGTATACATACTTCTATATATATTTTCTACTGGTGGTCTGTACTTCTGCTCTGGAATCATCGGATAGAATTCTGTAGGGCTGTGGTCATAGTAACTGTTGTTATGGAGACTTTCTACACTTTGGTAGTCTGACGTATCTTCATACACATCAGTCTCATTATTAAGAGCTTTCATTGACTCACTGATCTGGCTGCCATAAGAACCTGAAATGAATGTACAAAGGGAGATAACTTCAACTTCGAAAGAGAACTAAATCCTGACATGAAATTGAATGCTTAGTGGTCACATAGAAACTGCTAGTGGCCATCTGTGACCACAGTTAAAATTTTGTTTTGTTTTCCTACTCGTTTATATAAATGCACACCTGTACTTTAAATTTGTAAAAAAAATTAAGGTATTTTATTTTTATTTTATGCTATGAATGTAGAAACACCCCTTTTTACTTTTGATACACATCTTAATATGACTTACATTTACTCTCCACATAACCTCCAGACGTTTGAGACTTGTCTAAATATCCTGTAAATAATCATATAAAATAATATTAAAATAAGTTTTAAATAAAAAAAGAAATTGTATTACAAAATTAATTAAAGTTCTGCTTAAATTCAATTCATAAACTACATGTATAAAAAATTAAAACTAGAAAAATTAAATCTTTTGGTTTTCAATACTGAAATTTGAAGTCTCTTAAAGGGGAATTTGCGGTAGTGCCTACCGCCAAATTTGTGGGCGGAGCTTATCAGTAAAAATCCCTGTTGATATGAACAGCATATTTATGAAACTGTATGTCACAAGACCAACGTGACCAAGGTCACATACCTCAGAAATTTGAAGTGATTTTTGTAGGTTTTAGGCTGATGAAGAATATTTTTTATAATAAGACTAAAAGTTTGGTAGGGAGAAACACTAGTGACCATGCCTTTCAAATATTTTGCACCAAAAGTAAATATGAAACTGTGTATCATTGATTTTTCCTCCTCGAGGTGACCGTGGCCAAAATAATGAAGAAACTGAATGTTTGCTCCGCCCACAGCTATTTATACCCATGCTTCCCCTTTAAACTTTTTTCAATGACAGCTTGGATGATTCTAGTTAGAAAATAAAATAACTTGAAATCATCGAAAAATAGCTGAAACAATCAAACAATCCCTTTAAAATATGACTATACCTGTTTTGATTGTGTCCTGCAACTTTCAGGGGTGGGGGGGGGGGAGTAGAGAAAAATAGCTGAAATCTGTTAAATAATTGATTTTTTTTAATCTCTGATACATGTATATAGTACATTGTTCAGTCCTCGAAATTAAAATTTGAATTTACTGCCGAATCAAATTCTTGAATTTATTTTTGAAAAATTTACTGGTCTGAACAAAGTTTTACTGGTCTTGGGCCGCAGGACCGTTGCTCATCGTGATGACTGATCATTTGTTTGCCAATGAATGAAAAACAAAAATATAATATTCATAAAGAAGAGAGATTTGAACTTTGACAGTTTTCTTATAAAGTTATTTGATGTTTGATGGAGTTTAATGCCACTTTCAACAATATTTCAGTTAAACCGTGGCAGTTTTATTAAGTAAAGTATCTTTACCTTGCAGCATTGAGTATCTGTCTCCAAACTCTGGAACACACATAGGTTCACTGTAGTTAGGTGGTACATTACTCAACGATGCCCTTTCTTCTGCTGCTTCTGAAAAATAAACACAATTACATGCAGACATTACACAGGAATATTGCCAAGCGTCAAATTAATAAAATAAATTATTTAAACAAAATTTTCACATTGTATTTCAAAAGAAATTATCTTAATACGTGTACATCATTTTCATAGCAATTCATAAATCATCAATTTTGTAAATTATCTAATTTCATCAATTTACTATAATTGAATAATAAGATAAATAATAGGGCAAAAGAGTAAACACCCGTTTTATGACGATATTAAATTTAATTTCATTTTTTTCCCCAATAAATTTCTTGTGTATTTTGACTTTATATCTATTTGACAAAATTGATAATGATTTTGTAAGAATGTATATTTTTTTTTCTATTATTTTATAATATACAACAGTATTGTTCTCATTTCTGTAAAATTGATATAAACCAAAACATCAAAGTACAGTTGGTCTAGCAACAAGGAAAGCCCATTTCACAAGTCATTACTAAATAGTTCTATGTTAGCAGAATAATAGTATGAAAGCCAAATTACCCAAAATCTCACAATTCTTTTATCAATACTAATTTTTTTTTCATACAATTATATCTTTTAATTTTTTCTCTCTCATTTTTCATTTTATTCATTTTTTTTGTTTTATTCCTTATGGTTTATTCAATCCGAACTTTTTATTAAGGACTAAAAAAAATAATCCTTATTAAATTAAAATAAGATACAAAACTCCCAAGAATTTTAAGATCCACAAGCCTACATATTTATCCCATGCCTCCACAAACTTTCTACGTTAGGCTTAAAAATTTACATATAAACTGTTTTAATAAATACAATTATTGCAAGAATTTACTATATATAAAATGTACATACCCTTCTGTAAACATTCTATGTGTTCTAACAAAATATCCCCCATAAAAGGAGGGGCCAACTGAAGAAATTCCTCTTTTGGCATCTTAACCAAAGTTTGTCCGTTCATTCTAAAGTTGTTCATATTGATGTTTTCAAGATGGAACTCTTGTATCGCCCACTGTAGCCACTTTGTGATGTGAGAATCCGTCCACAACGCAGGATCTACAAAATACCAAAATTATCAAGTTAGCATCGTCTGTTGTATAAATAGGGCTGCCGAAGAAATCAAGTTATGGGGGCCTGACTTAAAAACTGTACCCGTACCGTAACAATATATATTTTCATCAGCCATTAAGTGACTTAACAAGGGTTTAAATCAAATGTTACAAAGCTTTATACTACAGTATCAATTCATAATTCAATTTATTCTGATTAAATTTAATATTTTTAGGAAAAGGCAAATTAATATGACAATATACTGATTGCACACTGCAACATGAGCAGAGATCTCAAGTGAACATCGCATTTCTGTTAAGTAATTACACTAATGCTTTAACAGGTGTACCCAGGTAATCAAGTAACAGGTAAGGCAATGACCAGGTAATAACTTACAGGTATTCCAATTAAAATATCAACATCACCAAATTCTCTACGGACACTTTGGGACAGACTTACGATAATATCATTCTCGCTAGGGAGGGGTTTGATTGTAATTTGAAATGATTTAATCTTGGTCGCCATGTCTCTGGACACTCGTTTTTTACCTTACCAATATTATTAATACACTATGAATCAACATTTCTGTTTGTTCAAATTTCATAGCTGAGCAGAAACTTTTTTTTGCTAAATTGTAGATGTTGGTTTCCTTTGTAATCACATGATTTCTGGTAAAGTTGTACTTCATTATATTTTCCTGAATTCATTTCATGTTAAAACACGGTGGCTAAAAAATGCAGACTTAAAAAAAGTTTTTTTTTTAGCATATTAATTTTCAACAATTCTTTAAATAATAAAACGAAATGAAGAGAAGAAGTTAAACATCAATGGCCAAGAATATAACTGCCAAAAATTACTGTACTTCATTCAGAATAAAACTTTAATTTGGTAATATTTTAGAAAAAAAAAACTGTTACTACATTAAGCCTGTCCTGATTTTTAAAACTGACAGTAACAATTTTGAGGTCAAACTCTCATATATTTATACTATAATGAAAACATCACATAGAATAGAATATTACAAGGATCAACAAAATTGAAACAACTTAAAATTGTCTCCCTTGATTATGTCAAGGGGAAAACATAATCTTGGTTTAAACAAAGAATTAAGTAGCCAATAAACAGAATATCAAAACATTCAAGAAAATACAAGACTTGACAGACTTAAAGTATTTTATTTTTAGAAAAAGTCTGTTCAAAATTTTGATCAAAGTTTGTAGGCAGACTATATCACATATCCAAATAATTTATTTGAAATAATGAACATTATTTCGTCATAAAACCAACAACAGTAGTTCACTCTTATAAGGCACTTCTCACAAAAGAACACCCATATCTGGCCAGATTTCAGATCCACTGGTATAAAAAAATACTAGTGAATGGTCTCCCCTGAAAAAAGGTTGCTCTTCTTATAAAGCCATTTTTTTCATTGCATAAGAAGTGGCTTTATAAGAAGGTGACTAATGTATATGTACAAAAATGATTCAGAAATCTAAGATGTCCATGTGAAAACATATTCTTAACCTAGATCAAATTCATGTTTCAAATGCATCAATTCTGACAACCATTAAAACGTCAGTAAACGTTTTTATTATTTTTTTTAAATGTGTTTTTTTTCTCTAATAAAATCAGAACAACCTCCCACTCAAATAACTTTTCTGAAGTAAACATACACTAGTAAATAAATATATCTCTAGTGTTGACTTTGTTTAATTTAATTTTCAAATACAAACATACACCAAACAAGTCATTTTGTTTCAAATTAAATTTCAATCTATTCTCTACAGTCTTCAATGTTTATCTTTCTTGTTTATTTGTTATTGGTCATACCTTTAGGGATGTCGTATTGTACTTTCTCAAAACTCTTGAAGCTGTCGAGGAGAGCTTGTGACATCTTCTGGGAAGTCCCTGGCGTCAGAGGCAGAACCTGGGTTGTAACAGGTATATCTGAAAATAAAAATAATATGTCTATAATTATTAATTAAGCCAAATTTTGCATTCTGCAGTGATTAAAAATGATACAAGTGAGAGAGCTGGAGTTTACAATGCTACGAGCCAGAGAGATACTGTAGACAATGGCATGACAGCAATGACTCTGCAATGTAAGGGAGAATGTTGATGCATACAATGACACAAGAGAGAAAATTGATGCATACCATGAAGCAGGTGAGAATCTTAAAACATAAAATGGCACAACTGAGAAAATTTATACATAAAGAAACGAGTGAGAGATGATGCATACAATGACACGTGATAGAAAATGACACTAGTGAAAGAGATGACACATACTATGATATGCGATAGACAATTATATTGTCGAAAAGAAAGAGATGACAAGACAATGATAATACTGGTGAAATATGTACTACATTTGTATATTTCTAAGCAAAAATTAAAAAAATCGCTATTTGCTACACAGACATTTTGATTTTGATTACCATGTAAAAAGAAATGAAATTCATCATCAATATTTTTTTTGGATACTACAAATATTATATGCTCTTATGTTCAATGGGGTGAAAGACACTGTCAAAGATTTGTCTTGGTAAACACCATAAACACAACATTTAGTTTGGCTCTATCCATTCAAGAAACTTAAGATTACATCATTCCCTTAAAAATGATCTACTTCACACTATTTGAAGTCTCTTAACTTTAATGTTGACTTTTTGACCTTTTCAGAGCCAATATTCTATTGCAGTTTTACAATCCCATAATGCCACTCCTCTAAACATATACCATTTTTATTTTTAGAGTACATGTTCATTAATATGCATAAGATGAAGACAGCATGTAGATGAAAATGGACCATATTTCTTTGGGAGAGATTTTTTAATGTTGCAATTCATTTTTTATTATGTAACATTGCAGTTTTGATCATTTATCTTGACATGGCAACTTTTCAATAGTTGGCCTGACACCCAATGCCTTTTTACGATACTCCACTTGATAACTGTTTAAATTTGAGATTTTATGTAACCGCAATTATAAAAGGTACACAAATAAACCACAAATCTGACTCATACTTTAAATTTAAACCTGTGCTAGATTTGTGGCCTTTGACCCTCTTTCATACTGTGTCTTATATGGTACATTCATAAATCTTATGTTAATAACCCCTTTACCACATGACTGTTTTATGAATGAAGCAGCTGTCAGGGGGAGAAGCTCAAAACATGCTCCAGTTACACACATGGTAAACATATCTACTACATCTACATCTAGATCTATATCTATGATTTATTTTTTTGTTAAATCTGCAAGCCATTAAAGTTGTTATATGCTCCATACTTTTTTATCATTTTATGAATATGAAACTGCTTCATTCAGGAAGAACAACTTCCTGGTATTGTGTCATAATAGAACAAATATCAGCATCATATGACAATTACTAAACAACAACACAGAGTCAGGTGAGGTAAATAAAGGAGGAGGAACAAGAAGCAGCCAGCAAAGGTTTTGTTCATTATACAACCACCTACGGAAAGAGAAACACACAAGCCATGCTTTTTTTTTCCCTCGGAAAAGAAAAAGGGGGAAAAAATTTAGATTAAAAGATTAGTTGTGGCAAGTCAGTGGAAATATAAAAAGGTGGTTCCATACCCCCAAGTTCACCTCAATAAAAAAAAAACACATTAAAAAATAATATAATACCAAGTTGTAAGAAAAAAGTACAATACATAGGATGGATTCTCCTTAGAGTATTAAAATATGGATATCAATTTTATTGTAATTTACATATTTTCCTTTTTTTTTTCTTTTTTTTTTATTAGCAAAGACTTCTACCATTTTTCATACCTTTATAATATTATTTAAACACTGAGGTCTTCTGACTTATTTTTGACAGCACACTATTTTTTTTTTTATAAATTCACATCCTTTGTTAAATTTGAATCTAATGTATATTTTTAAATTGCGCAGTCACCTTGACCTAGTGAGACAGGAGTGTGTGGGCGTACAGATCTGTCAGATATCATTAAACTTTAACAAAGAAAAGCTTAGTGGTTGTATGTTATGCAAGTTTGACCTCTATCAATAGTAACCTAACCAGACTACTTGTTTAAAACAAGGGGGAGGGGATGGGCATACAGATGTATTTAAGTGGCCAGATAGAAATTTATAATCCCATTGACATACATACAGACATACTATAATTTATTTTGTTTTGTTTTGGAAAATCAATTTATAATTTTAACAACTTCTAAATTATGCATAATAATAATGTAATTATAGGCAAGTACAAAATGAATAGCCATTTTTTAAAATATAGAAATAAGTTTATTAACCAAATCAGGGTCCCAGGAGGGCATATACAATTAATGATCCAAACACAACAACAATACATCAAACTAAATATTCACAGTGAAGTATCAATAATTGTGATGCAGGCACACTGGGGCAGCAAAAAAGATATATAGACATAAACATACACACACATACATATATCACCCCGATTAATGACAGAAAGACCATGAATATGATGAAAAGTGAACAAAAACCTCTTGCAAAAGGGGGGGGGGTGGGGGAGAGAAGAGAGAGAACATATACATATATTAGGTGATTCATCGCCAATCTGCAAGAGGCACCAAGAGTCGATGCTAAAAGGAATAAAATCCTACTTGTGTCAAGTGCAGACTGGCCATGTTGATATAGAAGAATTTCCATGTGGAAGGAAAGGGGAGACACACACACACACACATGTAATATTGTTCGGACAGAGCTTTTGGATAACCAGCAGCGAGCATCAAGGGACGATGCCAGAAGGAATATTTTCTTTCTCATGCTCAATGCAGGTTATCCAGTTTACAGATCTCCTATTCCATTTATAATCTTGATGTAAACTAAACTGTATGATCTTCTAATGTTGGTTTTTTCTGCACTGTTCACTATTTACATAAATGGACAAAAAAGGAAAGGTAATCCTATGCATAGATAAACCTTTATGCTTTCTTATTTGAATTTTCAATAAAAAATAAAATGCAAAAATGGGAATAAGAATGGATAAATTGCAAATAGAAATAAAATGCAAATATGGGGGAGGGTGGTGTGAAAAAAATGAGGGATGATCAGTATGCAAAGAAAGCTTTAAAATTTAGGGCCATCTTATTTGAATTTTCAATAAAAACTGCAAAAATAGGGACAAAAATGGACAACAAAGTGTCAAAAATGTTATGTAAATGTAGATATTAATTAATTTACCAGAATTTTCTTGATTTTCTTGACAGATCTCCTTGGAAGATGATTCAACACTAAAACCAATGTCTCAGCTCTGTTAAATCATTATTGCCATGGGGAACTTTGGAAAGGCACAAATAATGACATTCCTTGAACATTATAGATAGGGGGATGGATGATCACCCATAATTACCTTTATTATAGCATTATAAGCAGACTTCATTAAGTCCAGATTACTTATGGACTAGCTCAATGTTATATGTGACAGTTTAATTATAGACTTAACTTCAATTTACATCTAAATTTTGTGATAAGGTTAATTTCTAACATATGACCCAGGGCAGTGACTGAAAAAGAGAAAAATGGTATACCTAGCTAGCCTACATATACAAAATATACTCTCTTCATCTGTGTTTACAAGTACCCACACATATTGCAAACTCAGATCCATGTTTTAGATATTAGTGGTGATGCAAAAAACAAGCATCATCGTTGGCAGATGCTGACAGAAAATACATGATTAATCCCCCCTTTTTTCAACCATTCAATAAAGTATACCGAATATATATCATTAAAACAAATTTGGGCAACTTTGGGTTTATTTAAGAAAGAAATACAAGGTGGATTTTATCATTTCAAATGCTTTTGGCTAATTTGCAAAATACCCCTTTTTGAACCTCAAAATATTATTTGCAAATTCAAATTTCCAGACTTTTAAGCATTAAAAACTGCTTTTAACTGCAAATTAGAATCTTATTTAAAAGCTATGAAAAACAACAAGATTTAACAACAAAAAACTCCAGATGAAACAGTTATCGCAATCTTTGAGAAACCTCTGAACTTTACAACCTCTGCTTTTAAAGAGTAAAGTCCCAAATAATACCTATTAACACAGACAGATGGTAACTTGAACTTTTCAGAGTTAGTGCTATTAATGTATCCAGTATCATATATATTATTATGAATTTACACATCAAATTATCATTAGGACAATTTTATGTACTTTTCTGTTGCCATAGCAACGTTTTCTAGCAAGTCATAAAATGACCATAACACACTATGCTACTGTAAAACAGCATGGGTATACAAACAAATCTATACTGATGAAAACAAAGTTGGGGAGGGACATTATCTATGCTGATAAAAATAAAATTGGGGATGGACAATTTTTACACTGATTAGAAACAGGTGGACAGTTATTTATCCTATCAAAATACAATGTGGGGAGGGACAGTATCAATCTTGATCAAAAACAAATTGGGGAGGGACTGTCATTTATTATTGCACAATAATTATATTGGTTCGTGTTCAGAGAAAATTGTGAAGAAAGAAAAACCAGAGGTCAACAAGAGTATGCATTGCCCACTTCAAAATGGTAGGTCGTCCTGAATATAGCTGAAAAATTGCTCGCTGGACGTTAATCACCAATCAATCAATCAATCAAAATGGTAGACATGATAAATTTTCCCAATTCTATTCTTTGTTAAAATTTGAAAGCCCCCTCCCTAAAAAAACTCTGGAATTCTCATTGCTAGTTATATTGAAGATTTCTGAACTTTTTGTAACAGCTAATGACAAGCTTTGTATCCCTGAAGTACCAATAATAGTCATTAATTAGAATATGTATGAATCTGAATTTTATTGCTTATTCTATAAATTACAACAATTTTAACACATTTCATCCTATTTTAAACTTATAGTGTGTTTTACAAACCCCTTTCAACAAAAATAATTCTGTGACCCCAGTGTTCAGTTTTATTGGTAGAGGAAATTGGAGTACCTAGGGAAAAAACCATCGGACCCAACACAAAGCTGTATCCAGTACATCTCACCATGGGCGTGAAATAAAACCACAATTTTTCCAACTACCATATGATTGTGACCAGGATAGATCCTTAACAAATAGTATAGATCCTTAACAAATAGGATAGATCCTTAACAAATAGGATAGATCCTTAACAAATAGGATAGATCCTTAACAAATAGGATAGATCCTTAACAAATAGTATAGATCCTTAACAAATAGTATAATCCTTAACAAATAGGATAGATCCTTAACAAATAGGACAGATCCTTAACAAAAAGGATAGATCCTTAACAAATATGTTTCTATTAGAGACTGTATTGGCTGTAAATCTAGATTAAATAAACATTAGAGAAAACCAAAGGTTCAATGATAAATTAACAAGGATAATTGTTTTTTTTTTCAGCATAGATAAAAAAAAAATGTTTATGAAAAACAGTGAAGAGTATTAGAGAGTGCAAACAATCCAGAGTTGCCTTATTAAACACCACAACCCAACGATGTGCAAAATAACCTACAGTTGTTGTATAAAGACCACAAACCACCTAATCCTTTGAAGCTACATCACATAGTACTATCATCAACACAATTTGTGGAAAATAAGTATGGCAAGAAGAAACTAAAAAAAAACGTCAATCCCACTTTTTCTTATTCCACATTACTCATATTTTGGAATTATAAATTTGAGGCCAAGATATAAAATGTCTTTTGTTTTTAGTTACAAATTGAGTTGAAATAGAATTGGTAATTATTCGTATGGAAAGACATTTTCAGCAAGATAATATAGAATAATGGCAGGTTTGAAAGCCGAGACAGACATTATCACTTGTATCACAGCAAGTCTGACAGGACAAACTATGATACTAGTGATAGATGTGGAATCCTTCAAAACTGACATCATATTATTTTTTTATCAGTAATGTGTTTGATGTCACTAACCAATAATTTCCAGTATTGGAGTACAGTTTGGTAAAAAAATAACAATTTCGCTCAATGAGAAAGGAAATATGTCTAATTTACTAATAATAAAGTTTAACAGTAATGCAGCTATGGAGACTAAAAAGATGTTAACATTGGCATAAGCACAACTCCCTAGCTAAGATGTGACTTTCACTGTTTCAATCCCACTTCAGTACCCCTCCTGTAATGTATACTCCCTAGCTAAGATGTGACTTTCACTGTTTCAATCCCACTTCAGTACCCCTCCTGTAATGGTTACGTTTAAGTCTTTAAGTTTAAATGAAGTGGCACCTGATCCCTAGTTTATGGAGTACATGTATTTTTAATTAATTATTGGAGGGTCTAAGTGGAAATATCCTCGGCTGTGAAGTGAAGTACCAGAAGCAGGAAACCAGTACTATGTCAGCTCAGATTACAAAACTGATATACTAAAACAAAATTTAAATTAATTCTTTTTAATTCAAAACATACTTAAAAACTTTACTCAAATCATAAGTGCATGCAGTTAGTACTTACTGCACAAACTATGACCTGTAAAGCTGTTCTACAACCTTACAACTTTGTACTTCAATGCTATTATACTATATTCATTCATTGAAATCCGTTCCTTAATACTTAGTAATGTATGTTTCAAAACAATAAATGATCTTTACACAGATATATATATATATATATATATCAACGATATCTAATCCTGTGATGAAATTTTTTTTTCGAGGAAATTAATCATGTACATGTATGTCAACGAGGAAGATTACAAATATAAAAATAAAATAAGAAAAACAAAAAAAATATCACGATGTAGTTGTTAGAACAGTTTCAAAATCCAATAAAAAAAAATTGTCGAAAGAGGCATCATTGATACCCCTAACACACAAATACATGACTGCTCACTTTTTTGGCTTAAAACAGGCACTTCAATAAAATAAAGACGATCGCTACGGGCCAAAACCTGATAGAATTAAAGAAAATTTAAAAATTGTTTTTTTTTCAACTAAATTCTGAAATTCATGCAATTCTGCAATGCCTTAATTTATGATTTTTTATTGTAGCCTATATATAATAACAGTAATTACAGCTATATGTACTATTATTTCATCCATTTAATTTCAAATTAGAAAATAGTCTTGTAGTTTTTATCTTTCTGTTGTTGATCCATTGTAACATTGCCCCCTCCCCCCTCAGGCTCTGTGTTAAAAATCCATAATAAACCTTAATGAGTTGATCTACAAGCTAAAATCTAACTTTATTATACAAATTATATGTTGTTTAACAAGTCTAAGATTTTTTCGTAGATATTTTATTCTTGTTTACACGGACATAATGACTCCCTATATCATGTATAGTTATTTTGTACATGATTTAGAAGTTTATTACGAAGTTTTATCTTCCTGACATAACACATGTAAATTTAACTTTAAAAGATGTACTAAAAATTCTGCCTTTGTCATCATAATGTTCCCCTAAACGTTGTTTTCTGTTGTAAAAACAAGTTTATCCCATAATTAACTAATTATACACATCGTATCTGACGATGTTTATTTCTTTTACACACGAAGTTGACTACCTAAACATGAATTCAAATTATTTACACCAACACAAATACAATCTTCTGTCCATCAATTTTTAGAAAAAGATTATTATTTTAGACATTTTACAGTGATCTTTACTTCAAGTTTTATCTGATAAAAATGGAAGAAGCACGCTTTGATTAATATTTTTTCTTAGCTCCCAGTATAAATATTGTATACAACATATGATATCCAACATTATAATAATTGTAAATTACAAAAAAGGGTGCACTCGACTCGCAACCGCAAGTGATAAAGTTTACCAGTTGCTTGCCCAGGGTCGGTGGTTCTCTCCAGGTACTCCGGCTTCCTCCACCACTAAAACTGGTCGCCATGATATAGCTGAAATATTGCTGAAAGTGGCATTAAACACCAAAATTCAAATTCAAAAATATAAAATTTAGAATGCAGGATGCATTTCTGGATGCTTAAAGTAAAAAAAAAAAGAAGGTCTTTGGTAACAAGGAAATCAAAGAGCATATACAGGATTGGCTAATGCCTGATGGAGAGCCTTAGTTTTAATAAAACATGTTTTTCTGCATCCAGGGAACACAACTGAACCTGAACCCACAGGAACAGCAGCAAATCTTGACCCACTTACTGTAAAACATGACATCACACCATATTAAAATCATCACTGTTTTTGTGAAATTGGACCTCTAATAAATGTGTATATGACATATACTATTACGGTAATTTTAGCATGGACTTCCGTTGTGCAGATAATATTCTTTGTATTCATTATCAAATATTGAAGTCTACTAGAATTTCCAACCACCTTCATCAAGATTCACATCACGATATAGCTGAAATATTGCTAAAGTTGACATTAAACACCAATCAATCAATCAATCAATCAATCGATCATCAAGATATATGCATATATGCTTTTTTTTCTCTATTTTTCTAAGTCTTCCTTCATCTTTTATCATTTTTCACATATTTCACAAAAATAAGAAATTTAAATTGATTTAAATCTTCCAAAAAAAATTCATCAATGAGTCAAACTTAAAAATAAAAATTAAATAACTTTCGTCAGTCGAGCCAAGAATGTATATAAACACCTGATATAAGAATATACATATTAACCACCTAGTGCCTCCCAACAGCCATGGACGATTTTTCTCAAAATTGGAAGAATCTTGATCAGATCTGCAGGATACTGAAAGCATTGAACATCAAAGAGTGCCATTTGTTCTATATCAGGGAAAACTTGCACTTTTCATCTGACAGAAAGAGTTTGGTGAAGGTTGCTTTGCCCTCTATCAGTTAAAAGGAGTTCCTACTGATTTACAATATTTCAGTGTATGTGTTAGAAGATTCTGATAAATTTTTCTTAATGAATGAAGATTGCCATGTTTCTTGGTTAGAGAGTTAAGAATATGGTGGTTTATTATGTAGAAGAGATCTGCTGCAGGTTCATGGATAGAAGATGTATACTATATTGTAAGGGAGTTATCAGGTTACCATCACCTGTCTGTATCTGTTCAATATAATTAACAGAATATAAACAGGTGTTTTATACCAAGTCATGACACTCCCCCTCCCCCTCCAAAAATATATTGATATGAAAAAAAGTTTATACTTAAAAGTCAGATATGTTTTAAAGTAAATACAGTAATTGTCATATTTTAATTTGGTAAATCGACAGGTTCAATTGATAATCAAATCAGTATGGATATTTAAAAGTAACAAATTTAAATCTTAAAATGGAGTTTCTATCAAATTATTGTAAGGGTAGATACAAATTATGCCCTTCTGGAGAGTAACCTTACTTGTACAGTAGATAGTTGTAAATAAACAGGTAATGCCATAACACAAAATGTTAATAAGGATATATAACTTCAAAAATGTAATTGTTAGTGACTTGTGGCAAGTCTGTGGTTTTCTACGGGTACTTCAGTTCCCTCCAATAATAAAACTGACTGCCACTATGTAACTGAAATATTGTTGAAAGTGGCGTTAAACACCATAACCCTAACTTTAACCTTCAAAAATGTATATTCTACCGTAAAAAAATTGAAAATGTTATTGCACCATTGGTTCAAACAGACAATAAGTGATTACTTGTAGGCTACAAGCTGTGATACAATTATATATAAGGTTATGGTGTTTAATGCCACTTTCAACAATATTTCAGTTATACAATTATAGATATTATTACTTCATACATCTCTTGTATAATAAAATATGCTTACACCAAGTTGTGATGTATATTCTAATATAAATAAAGTTATCTAATCAAATTATTGTTCAAATTGCTAAAGAGGACTTGTATTAAAAAATCTTCAATTGGAGCGTAAGAAGAAAATTTAAACACGGTACAGCTGCACTCACCTGAAGTTGAAACCTTGCCATTAGTATGCCAGGACGGGAACAACGCAGAAATTCTTTTACTCTTAACACCACGTTCTATTACCATATTCTTCTCTTTCTGAGTCATTTATAAACATTCAAATGTTTATCTGTGATTTAGATTCCATTTATTGTTTATATATAACATCAACAAACTCTTTACTGCATCATGTTCAAAAATAGGCTTGTCTTTATTTTCCCATCAGAAAAGTTTCAATTTTTTTAAATAATATTTTCTTCAGTCAGTATATGCGTGTGTTTATATTATTACTCACTCGATACCACTGTATTTGTTAATAAGTTCTCCCTTTAAGCTCAAGTATAAGCTAACTTTCTCTTCTTTTCCAAATTGTTCAATAGTATCACAGTATTTTTAACAAGTTCTCCCTTTAAGCTTTAAGTAAAAGCTTTCTCTCTTCTTTTCCAGATAAATAGTTCAACACAACTATTAAATAAATCTTTATAGAAGTTACATAAGACACTATGGTCCAAGCTTTGAGAATTGTTATTGAAACCTCTCCTGTCAAGAAGTTACACAAATGTTCAACTAACAGAGAGCACTTGAATGTTGACCAAAGTTTACACAAACAATAAGATAGATCTCCACCTGTATCAACAGATAACTAGATCACACCTAAATGGTTTACCCTCCATTACTTAAAAAACTTTTCTGTCTTTTCCTAATATCACACTTCACCCATTGTCTTCTCTAATCCTCTATGCAAACTTTTTTATATGTCCTACATTAAATTTGTACACACTTTTAATTCATATTTTCACCCCTGGGAATTTTTACACTAAGCAGAAAACTTTATGAATGAAATGAGATTAGCCAGCAGGGTTCCATAAATCACTAAATCTTGAAACCTCCAATCAAATCCAACCTTATTTACATAATTTATCTAAGCTCCGCCTTCTTTTAAGATACTCCAAGTTTTATGAATGAAAGAGTGCTGCTTTAGTTTACATTTACCAGCGTGGCTGACCTAGTTAGAAGTTTCATTATAAAAAATTATTGAGGTCCCCAGGAAGGATAATAAATAAAATTTTAACTATCAAATGTTTTAAAAAAAAGTACATTTTGTATATTGCATTTTAAACAAAAATTAATAAATAAGTGAATTTTAAATTTAAAATAAATAGCAACATAATAATAAAGCATTTTAGTAATAAAAGATTTTAAAAAAGTAAGGATTTTTAAAGTTTCATGGTTGCATGTTTCATTAATTATGCATTCAATTACATCTAAAATGTCAGCATTAAAAAAAAAGGTATTTAACATTATACAATATAAAGCAATTAATAAAGAAAATGAATTTTTTACATACATATTTTATAACTTTGATAATTTGTTTAAAAGATATATTTGTATACAGACTTTTATTTTTTTTTCATACCACATCACAATATTTACAAAAGAAAAAATATCCCTCCCCGGTCCTCTTTACAATCTTTAAAAGTTAAATAGATGGTTGCCTTAGAATTAAAATGATCTCTCAGAAATCTAATTAAGACTTGGACATTAGCACACCTACACCTTAGAACCAATTCCTCTATCACCCATTTAACTCATCAGAATATCAAGACTAATTAGATAATCTTATCAAGCTATACCCCTGGGGATTTGATACAACAACCAGTTATCAAGCCTTCAAAGCCAGTGTTTACACTGCGGTCAAATTTGTTTAAATTTGTGTGCCAATTTGTTGAGAATCTACCACACTACACAGACAAATTACATACAAAAGTTTGATAAACCAGTAAGGGGAATATGTAGTGGTCAATACCCAGGGACCCTTTATTTTGTTGTACTTTAAAAAGCTTGTTAAATGTTTATTAATAAATTAATTTGTGCCAATGGTTTTGTTGAGAAGTTAGCACTACAGACAAATTACATACAAAAGTTGTGAATTGTGGTCAATACTCAGGGATCCTTTATTTTGTACTTTAAAAAGCTTGTTAAATGTTTTAATTAATTTGTGCCAATTCATTGAGAAGTTAGCACTATAGACACATTACATACAAAAGTTTGATAAACCAGTAAAGAATTGTGGTCAATAGTAAACCCTCTATTTTGTTGTACTTTAAAAGCTTGCTCAATGTTTTATTTTGTACCATTTTTTGTGAAAAATTAAAACTACAGACAAAATACATGGTCAATACTCAAGGATCCTCTATTTTGTACTTATAAAAAGCTTGTTAAATGTTTTAATTACTTCAAATTTAGAAATATCCCATAATACATGTTGTATCCCCTTAAAAGTCGGATGTGGTGTCTCAGTCTGCAAAGTTATTTTCGACCACTATTAATAAAAAGAACATGTTATTTTTATGCTCCCAGCAAATTTTCAAATTGTAAGAAATAAATAATGAATAAGATTCAACAGCTGATTACAAAATTTAACAAAACACCTACATGTAAATTTGAAATTTTTTTTTTTTTAATTATTAATTTTCCAATCAAATTATTTCAAATAACTCTAAAAATATACAATATCATATGCAGATCTAGATAAAAGCAAGATTGATCAGAGCTCATCAAACCAGGCGACTTGGGCGACAAAGTCGCCTTCACGGCTCTGAAGTCACTCCAACTCGGCCCAAAAGCGAAATTTCAGTCGCCCTGTTATTTTGAGACGTCGCCTATAAATTTTTAATAATCATACTTTTTCTTCAATATTCATGTAAAAGAAGCTCCCATGTTCCTGAAATATGACCCATACAGGGCTTGATGTTCAATATTTTATTCCAAACTCGTTAATTGCATCCTTTTTAAGATCATTGTGGCAGCATACGTTCGTTTTGTGAAAGGTAGGGGAACATGCGGTAGTGGAGAAAGAAACATTAAAATTGGGATAGATTTTCGGAAGTCTCCCAGATTTTCCCTCACTTCGCCCTTAAGTCAACTGAGAGAGAAGTCAAGTCGACCTGTTTTTACTATCTGTGGTGAGTCCTGTTGATGTTGGCTGCTCAAGATCCAGCAGCAAATATTACATGCATATTCAGAAGGAAGCATGATAGACCCAGAGCGAGCGAGTGAGTGAGTGAATGTTGTTTATCGCCAAGTAAGCAATTTTACAGCTATGTCATAACAAGTAACATCGTTGACGAGACCACCATGATGTCTTCCTTATACATGTACTGGACCAACAAGCCTGCCTGGATTTTTTTAGTGCTAGCTCACTGAAACAACAGTCAGTGGGTAGACATGCCCGCTCCACTTAGACTCCAAGTGATAGACATGTACATGTAATCAAATAAAAGTAAGCAAAGAAACAGTGCTTTTATTCTTGTTCTACATCCACAGTAAGGTCTTCAATAATGAGTCAAACTCATACCCTAAAACGAGTATGAAACAGAATCTAGCCTGCAGTTGAAATTATATACAGTTAAACTTCGATAGCTCGAACTCGGATGGCTTGAACTGTTTTTTTTTTAAGTTCCATCAATTTTGCTCTTAATTCCTTGTCAAATAAACCCTGATTTCTAGAACATCAATTTCTCGAATAGTCGAACTATTTTCATGGTCCCTTAATCATAGAAATGATTATATATATTGCATTTAAATGGTTCTGAATTAGTCAATGCAGACGGTCAATGTAATTTTCGATGAGTTTGTTTGATATCCCAATTCATATTTGGAAAATAGAAAGAATTCAAGGACTATACAATTCAAGGACTATACATGCAATGTGGAGAATTGAGGTTGTGAAAAGAATTGAGGTCATTATATGAAAGTCAAGGCAGATTGCAACATAAGAAAAAGACATTTTGATCCCATATCTGTCAGTCTTGTTATGATAGCAACTTATTTTTTCATTGAATTTAAAATTATAAATGGAACTTGACACGTTACGATTTTTAACATGTCACCCTACTCGACACTGGTAACTCTTTGAAAATCATTCACACCGAAAGCTTTGAAATAAAATATTAACCATTACCATGCATTGTAATACATTGAAAAAACTTTTTATTCCCTTCGAGCAAAATTCAATACAGGTGAGAAACGTTATAATTGACTCTTTTTTTTTTAAATTAAAGAGATAATTATTTATTTCTAATTCTAACGGAAATAATAAATATGGAATCATTGGAGTGGAAAGGTGGTCTTTTGATAGTTTCTGCTTGAAAAATCAGAGGCAGTATAACGTATGCTGTAACAGTTATACATTAGTGTCACTCCTATATTCAAAAAAATATATTGTCTATACCCATCAGGTAAATAGGCTGGCATGACTATACATTCAGCGAGACCAAAAAGTCAAAGTATTAACTTGATGTCATAGTACCCCACTCTCACATGGCTCTCAGTCAGTCGTTTGAAGTCATAAAAAAAAACGTAAAAAAAAGAATAAAATTGTTTTCAATAAAATATAATTTCCTTATAATTAAATTTGCCATCATTTATAGACAATTATCTGTATGTTTGATCATAATACAAATAAGACAGAAACGTTGTCAGAAGGCAGAAAACTGGGTTTTCCTATTTGAAAAATAAAATATGTTGTTAAATTGAGTACAAAACGGCTGAAAATTAAGAGAGAAATTTAGCAAATAGATAGATGTACATCAACATGCCACAAAATTACGTACGTACAGTAAAAACTGTCTATAGCGAACATTGAAAAGAATTCTGTTAAAAGTCACACCAGACGTGGAGACTTTATATAGAGGTTATAATATTTACGAACAAAATAGCTAAACTGCAAAAGAAACAAGGGACAATGTTAAATAACATGAGAGTGTTGTATTGGTAACTGTTTAGAGGGAGAAATATAGATTCTCTTCTGCTACCAGTGGATAGTGATATTTCTCCACTTGAAATAGTTAAAATTTGAAAATTGAACTATGGAGAGTGGTGGAGAAATATCTGAATCCAATGATAGCAAAAAGCGAATATGTTTCTCCTTATGACCAAAAACGTCCAAATTTTTTTCGTTATTAATTCCATTATTCATGACTGTCCAAAGAAATTTTCATTTAGAAATTTAACCATTAAATTAAATTTTAACATTGGATTGGCAATTCATTAATAGAATAACATTTGTTTCAATAATTTGGTGTAATCACTTTATTTTAGGCAAGTGGCAGAACTGCAACAACATATATTTATAATTTAGGCCTTTCATTTTTTTAAATTCTACAAAAGACATACCTGGATTACTCTTCAAATCAATTAGCAAACTTGAATTATCACTCAGGTCTAGCATTGTACGCAAAGACCAAATATAATACTCAGAATCAAACTCGTAGCTCAGCATATTTTTTTTTTTTTGTAAAGTGGAGTTCAAGAACAAAATGCAGAGTGAGTTCATGAAAAAAGATGCAGAATATATATGCAGTTAAGTGACCCAGCCTTTTCTCGGAAAGGGAATGATTATTTACAGCTTTATTTACAAGGGATGACAAAATGAGACCAGTTAACGGACTCATGGCATTGTGGATTACTGTTACTATTTATGTTATGATCGTGACGAAAAACAGATAAATATAATGCGGATATCCCGGGTATTCAAACAGAAAAACTGTATCAGTTTCGAACCATGAAATGTACACATGAAGTCAAGTGTTTTGATCAAGAAAAATTATATACGCGTGACTGTGGCTTTATCTAACAACAAATGAAATCAAGGGCATTTATTTAACGATGTCACCAAACAGTAAATAAAATTATTGATTAAAGATACTTGTTTACGTGCTGCCGTTTTTGAAGTAGCTCATTATAACAATATTTATTCATCTTTCTTTAACTTTAATACGTCACTACAGCAATTTTCTGAATATAGTTTTTAAATATAAATTTTAAGAAAACACGACCTAGTTTTTAGGACTGAAAATTTACATAAGAAACAATATTTATTAAATAATCATTCGCTCTTTAATATAACGGAGAAAACACGATAACTAAAATAAACAAATTACCGTAATTCTTGGAAAATAATTCTATTTTTAGCAAATTCATGATTTTGTTTTTAATCCCAATATACTTAATACAAATTTATTTAAGCAGATATTAAAGTTTGCCTTTAGGAAGCTAAAAAGCGATTTGGGAATAAAAAATATTTGATTTGTCTGATTTTCTCAGAACTAGCTGTCATTAACTGAAGTGTTGGCAGAAGACACACTTTTTCAAGACTTTGATCCCTTTATTAAAGTACATTGCATGGCAACAGGAACAAATTAATAGTCTTTGAACATATCTGATCACTAACTTCTTTTGAGGGCATGGTTAGTGAGTGAGAGTTAAAAACATTTCCAGGACACCGACCCAAAATTATTAAATTTTGAAACTAATTTCGGGTTCAATTTGGAAGCCATGTTTTGGTTTATCAATGAATACATCCAAGCACTTATAGTAAAGGGTACCATGCTTTCATACTACAAAATATTTGACAATTTATTTCCTTAATAAAGAGGTTTCAAAAGTAGGCGGTAGGCGGCTATATTCCACCTTCTATTAAAGGTCTTGAGCCTCCTACTTTGACCGTTTTTTACGTAGGCAAAACACACAAATAGCCGCCTACTTTAAAAACTTTTGAAAGCCCTGTTAATAACAAAGTATTCTTGCTTGTGAAAAATATAAGACAATTTGATAATGTCATGTTTAGAAATACAGCATTATACTACCAACCAGGACATGAACCATTCAGCATATATATATATATATATATATATAGCCTAACTGTCAATGGCAATTTTGATTTTTCAGTTTTATGGTGTTCAACGCCACTTTCAACAATATTTCAGTTATATTGTTGTGGTCAGTTTAATTGGTGGAGAAAACCACCGACCTGTCGCAAGCTACTGACAAACTTTATCACATAATGTTATATCGTGTACACTTCACCATGAACAAGCTACTGACAAACTTTATCACATAATGTTATATCGTGTACACTTCGCCATGAACGGAGTTCAACCTCACAACTTTCGTGGTGATAGGCACTGATTGCATAGGTAGTTGTGAATCCAACTACCATACCATCACGACCACGACGGCCCCTTTTTGTCTCAAACAATTAAGCATTTAAGTTTATCTGTGTATTCTTGGGAGTAATTAAATATATAATATTTACTCTTAAGTTTATGCTACAAAGGAATATGAATTTATTTAATTTAAGATTTCAGTCAACCTGATTCTACTGTCCATTGATCTTACAGCATAAAACAGAACCATCATCTTCTGACATCAAATAATTCTGGGTATATAAATAAGATTGGTAATGTGCTCTAAGTACTTTGACAAAAGTTACCCCATCTATAAAAAAAAAAATTGTATGATAGGGGGGAATCAAAGCCGTGTTTACCAGATTGAAGTCTTATTAAAAAACAGCAACACAGCTGTTCCTCAACTGAGAAATCGTACTTCAAAAAAATTAAATCTGTCTTATCTTTTGTAATGTACTAACGTTTAAGGATAGATCACACAACCTGTTGAGCGAGTGGAACTCAAGGTCAATGTTCCGTTGGACAAATTTTAAACCAGTGGAAATTCAGGAATCATCTGATATCGGAAACTGATTCTTGCTGCAGGAGATTTATAATATATGAGCAACATCTGTTTTAAAGATTGTTAAAAAAAAAACATCTCTTAAATAAAATCCACACAAAAATATATTTAAAAAAAATTCTCATGTGAATAAATTATATGTACTATTAGCAAGAAAGGATATGGATGTAAATGAACATGAGAGACTATCCAACATTACACTTAGACACAAATTAAAGTAAAGGAACAGCTTGTAGTAAGAAAGGCCGGATATAAATGAACATGAGAGACTATCCACCATTATACTTAAATACAAATTAAAGTAAAGGCACAGCTTAAGAAAGGCCGGGGAAAGGACATGGATATAAATGAACATGAGAGACTATCCACCATTATACTTAAACACAAATAAAAGTAAAGGAACAGCTTAAGAAAGGCCGGGGAAAGGACATGGATATAAATGAACATGAGAGACTATCCACCATTATACTTAAACACAAATAAAAGTAAAGGCACAGCTTGTAGTAAGAAAGGTCGGGGAAAGGACATGGATATAAATGAACATGAGAGACTATCCACCATTATACTTAAACACAAATAAAAGTAAAGGAACAGCTTGTAGTAAGAAAGGCCGGGGAAAGGACATGGATATAAATGAACATGAGAGACTATCCACCATTATACTTAAACACAAATAAAAGTAAAGGCACAGCCTGTAGTAAGAAAGGTCGGGGAAAGGACATGGATATAAATGAACATGAGAGACTATCCACCATTATACTTAAACACAAATAAAAGTAAAGGCAACATGAGAGACTATCCACCATTATACTTAAACACAAATAAAAGTAAAGGCACAGCCTGTACTAAGAAAGGTCGGGGAAAGGACATGGATATAAATGAACATGAGAGACTATCCACCATTATACTTAAATACAAATAAAAGTAAAGGAACAGAGCTTTCATTGCTGTTCTATGTTTTTTGTAGTTCTAGTATAAATGTGGTTCTACTGCTACTTTTAAAAATTGTCAAAATTAATTATTAACAATTTACTTCTTTCATAATTTAGACTTTTCTTGCATTTCTGTCAATTCAACAGAAATATAGTTATGGCTTAAGGCATTCTCAATTTTTTTTTATTTCAACATAGATACAAGTCAATTTAAAAATAAAACATTTCTTTTAAATTTTTTAAAGTATGTCAAAACATTTCAAATTCCTGTTTTTTTGTTATCCCAATAGAAAAGCAAGACATTTATTTGAAACTAAAAATTAATAATAACTTGCCAGCCAAAAAAACTCAAAGATTTGTAAAAAATTGAAAGAAGCATTATTATATTATAAAACTCACATAACAGTTTAGTATAGAAATTTTAGAATATCAGAAATATCAGAATATTTTAGAAACCTTAGGCTATAATTATTATTTTAGTGACTTTATCCACCCTCTAATAATGACAATATATATATATACTTATATTATAAAACTCACAGAACAGATTAGGATGCATACTGCTTTCTCTATAGAAATTTTAACATTATAGAAACATAATATGTAAAAAGACTATATATAAGTCATCACCATGTGTTTATTTTACAAATCTCCTTTAAGACTTTTACTATTGTCAGTGACCATCTTAAGTGATAATTAATCCTGATTTCTGTTAATGTGTTGTTATGTAGAAACATTAATTCTATCATCACACATTGGAGGGGGATTATCTCCCCTCTTAGAATCTTAGAATTACCAAATCCTATCTGCAAATAGCCATTAGTAGGCTGTACATACACACATTTCTTCATAAAAATAAAGGCCCCTTAAAATCAGTAAATTATTTTTGTTCATCTTTGATTTGTTTATAAATATTAATGAATAGACTTAAAACAACAGATCAATGTAAAAACTAAGATTATTACATGTCTGGAGTAAAAAAAACAATTATATTTTTAGGATTATTAGGTGTCTGGAATCAGGGAACAATTATAAAGCAATTACTCTTGATTATTATTATCTCCT
The DNA here is from genome assembly GCA_002080005.1 of Gigantidas platifrons. NCBI lineage: Eukaryota > Metazoa > Mollusca > Bivalvia > Mytilida > Modiolidae > Gigantidas > Gigantidas platifrons. The sequence continues at coordinate 292,570 of MJUT01030054.1, read as the reverse complement.
CCCTCAGCTATAGGTAATCTTAGCTGATTTTGGCTATCCAGTTTAGCTTTTTGATTTTATTGCCCCCCAAAACTTTAAATTATTTGACTTTCTAACTCTTTTTTTTTTACATATCTTTTTCTTCAACTTTATAAAAATCAATATTTAACAGCAAAATAATCAGTCAGAATGGACATGGATCTAAATGAACATGAGAGACTATCCAACATTATTCCTTAGACAAAAATCAAGTAAAAGAACAATGCTTTTGTTGCATTTACCAATTATATTATTTTGGCCGAATATGAAAAAATAATATATAAAACAAATTAAGCTGGCCACCAAAAAACATATCATTGAATATTTATTTAAAATTACCGGTATTTTAAATAGTTTTTTAAACCATCATTTAAAATTATTGAAAACTTGGTGTAAAAGATACTTAATACAAATTTATATTTAAACAAATTAAGCTGACCGTTTTAAAAAAAAATCATTAAAATTATTTTTTAATAGCTTTTAAATTATTACTTAAAATTGTTCAATACCTGACAAATTTTGGCTTAAAATCATACTTTTTATAATAGGAAATAAATTGAAAGAGCTACTTATAACCCATTAAGAATGACATTTTAACTTAACACGTAGCAATCATCGATGCAATAAAAATCTCCATATTTACCCAGATTTATCCATTATTTATGGATAAAAAGCATCAGAAAAAACTATATATGGGTTAATTTTACATCCAAATTATTAAAACTGGACTTTAATAATAAAAATAAAAATATTGAAAAAGTTGTCATTGTTTGGCGACTGGCACGATGTGACCTCCAAGGCAATCATATATAATTTATTGAACTTTACTTTTTAACAAATAAAGGCTCCCTGCAGCAAATGAATAAATTTATTAAACTGGACAATTTGTCAACATCCACATGACACTAACAAGGGTTGTCAACTCCGAATCCAGATGTCAAAGTACACTTAACACTATTTTATTTCGGCATTTCAGTTTCCATAAATTGGTAAAATATTTGGTAAAATTGTTCACAGTTTGGGACTGGCATCAATTTCCATGATTAACTAAAATACTGAATGTACAAGATAAAAAGTTCACCATGCAGTTTACTTTGCGATCTTGTTGAAAGAAATCACAGTTTGTAAACATGCCAAAAATAATCTGTAGTTAGCTTCATTATTTATTTTCAATTTGGCTGTCACCGACATAAATTATTTATCAGTAACAAGTTGCACAATTTCAGAAAAATTCTATTTTTACAAGAATTGTTTTTTGACATCTTAACCAGAAAAAGTGTCAATATCCCTCAATCAATTTTTCAAATCTTCTTCATGTTTGCACACGAATGTTCTTACTTAATTTCTTATTCATAGATGATAATCATAGTGACAAAAGAATGCACTGTTCGTTTGTTTATGGTGTTTAATGCCACTTTCAACAAAATTTCAGTTATATCGTTGCGCTCAGTTTTATTGTTGGAGGAAACCAGAGTATCCGGAGAAAATCATCGACCTGTTGCAAGTCATTGACAAACTTTATTACATAACATTGTATTAATGAGTACACCCCGCCATGAACGGGGTTTGAACTCACAACTTTAGTGGCGATAGGCACTGATTGCACAGGTAGTTGTAAATTCGACAACCATACGATCACGACCATGACAGCCCTTATTAATATCAATATGAGAGTATAGTGACATAAGAATGCACTGTAAATATATATATACAGTAATAGTTTTACCAATGATCATTTATATCCTTCATGCCATTTGTTTGGGGTTTTTTTTGCATTGACATTCCAATTTTGTTGACAGATTTTTTTGAAGACAGGACAAATTTATAGGGACAAGATTTCTGCAGAAAGCCAATAAATTTGACACGTCAATGAATTTCTCCATTTAAGAAAAAAACAATATATTTCGGACATCAGATAAAATTTCTTCATTAAATAGAATAACAGAATGTAAACAACATGAAAATTAAAACAAGAAAAAGACTTGCCTAGCTTGATATAGAACAAAATGTATGTAATCTGCTGAAAAAGTCACTGTAGAAAGATTCATTGCTACAAGCTGTTACAATCAATTGGTTCTTTTTTGAAAACCATGGACATTTTGCAGAAGTGTTTCAAATATGGTCTATTCCCAAATGGAGCACAGCAGAAGAAAGGTATGAATTCCTCACTCGAGTGGATTTTTGCCAAATATTTACAATTTTGATAAATAAAAGATCCTACTAATTCTGTAAATTGTAGACAAAATGTCAAAAACATATTTAAACGAGTGGGTAACCATTGCATTTTCCCCCACAAAATTTTAAGATTTTACTTTTCTCATGTATAAGTTACTACATTTATGACCCATTAATAAAACATTTATTAAAAGAAAAAAAATCAGGGTGAAAATAAGATAATTTTTTCTTCTTAAAATGATACCGTATTTACTGGTGTATAATGCGCAGAATTTTACCCAGATTATTTATTTTGTAGGAGGGATGCGCATTATAGACAAGAACAATGTGTTTCACTCTTTTTCAGACCGGAAAATTACATGTCGGCCATTTTTNTTTGGGGGGGGGGGGGGATAGGGGCAGTTATGGTGAGTATGTAGGTAAAACAGCAAACATACAATATTTTTGTCCATAATTAATCAAGAGTTACTCCCCTTCCTGCAACACCACAATAACTTAGGTCTATGTTCACTGGGGTAAAGCTGATGACCGTAACTGCAATTACGGTCATCCTAAGATGGCAGATGTGGAATCAGGGAAGATCTTTTTTTGTCGATTAAATTGTTTCTGTAATGTATTTTAAATGGCACATGCATTGGTACGATAGTAATCTATGAACTTATCACAAGGAAATCACAAATTACGACTGAAAAATGTATATTAAAGAGAAGATCCGATTTTAAAAAATCGCTAAGATGACCGTAACTGAAAACTGAGATGACCGTAATTGCAGTTTTCAGTTACGGTCATCTTAGCGATTTCTTAAAATCGGATTTTCTCTTTCATATACATTTTTCAGTCGTAATTTGTGATTTCCTTGTGATAAGTTCATATATTACTATCGTACTAATGCATGTGTCATTTAAAATACATTATAGAAACAATTTAATCGACAAAAAAGATTCTTACCTAATTTCATGTCTGCCATCTTGGGATGACCGTAATTTACAGTTACGGTCATCAGCTTTACCCCAGTGTATGTTATTGTTTGTTTTTTTTAAGTTTCCCAACAATCAATGTCTTAAATTTGATAAACAGCACTGTAAAATGGTTTTTCTTCAATGTAAGTACCCTTTCAAACATAATTCAAAACTGACAGAACATTTCAAACTTACTTATGGTGATAATAGTCCAGGGGAAGAAACTAAAAATAAGACAGAAATTCATCAAACTCCCAGAAAAAAATTGTGAGCCTCTCTGCATCATATGAATGTGGAAATTCAATTTGAACAAAATTGCTCATATCTGTTTAGTAAAACTATGCATTAGATGCCTACAAAATGCATTTTTACTGCCACTTATTTTGAGCGAAAATATTTAAGGTTGTATATGCAACCCATAATAATGTTCTGTGAAATAAAAGATATAAAATAATACCCAAAGGACAAACTATCAATATGTAATTGTGTCAGCATATAAAAAGTTACTAGTAGGAAATTCCTTTACATATTTTTTAATCGAGCCGTTGTGATCGTATGGTAGTTGGATTTACAACTACCTGTGCAATCAGTGCCTTTCACTACTAACTAACGTTGTGAGTTCGATTCCCACTCGGGCAAGGTGTACTTGATATAACATTATGTGATAAAGTTTGTCAGTGACTTGTGACAGGTAGGTGGTTTTCTCTGGGTACTCTGGTTTCCTCCACCAATAAAACTGACTGACACGATATAACTGAAATACTGTTGAAAGTGGCGTTAAACACCATAAACCCATATATTTTTTATATTACAGCACTCCAAAATGTACTTCAGACTTTACGCCAACGCTCTACTCTAAGCTTATGATGCCTGTTTCCTCATGCCACACAAAGAGGATATATATCATTGTTTTATAACTATTTTTTTCTGATGAAAATCTTTCAAGCTATTGTTGAAAAGCTTTATAAGATTTATGGGCATCTGGAAAATGACAAACTTATTGCTTACATATGTCTTACTGGAGGTTTATACAATGACATATGCCAGCTTGGGGGAGTGAAGCGTGGCTATCCATTACCTACACATAAACACAATATAAACTTCTAATCTCATAAGGCTTAATGTTTCCAACATCTATACAAATCTTCTAGAATCATTTACTTCAAGAAACAGAACCCAAAAAACTCAATATTAGTCAAGTTTTTAGTATCTATGGTTATATGAGAATACATGTACAGGTTAACCTGTATATAAGGGACACTCAAGGGAACCTGAAAATGTGGTCTTTATGAACAGTTGCCCTTTATATACAGGTTAAAATTATATGCACTATTCATTAATGGGAAAAATAAGACTATCCTTTATAGACTGATTTGTTATAAAGAGGTGCCCTATAAGGTAGGTTTGACTGTATCTGACTTAATGATTTCTGATTTTTGGTGTTTAATGCCACTTTCAACAATATTTCAGCTATATCATGGCGACCAGTTTTAGTGGTGGAGGAAGCCAAAGTACCCGGAGAGAACCACTGACCATGGCCAAGCAACTGGAAAACTTTATCACTTGCGGCTGCGGGTCGAGTGCACCCTTTTTGTAATTTACAAAGCCGGGCACGAACCCACGCCGTATTGGTGATAGTTCGTTGGATCTAACAACTCATCCAACGACCTAACTCATTGAGCCACCAACTGTATCTGATAAACTACCGGTATATATATAATATAGTGAAAATAGAGTCCAAGTTATTTTTGAAATTATAATATCATTTTAAATTCTCTATAGTATAATAAACATTACCTCATAATGTAATGCTAAGGAATAATTTACAATAAAAATAAAAGGACGTTGGCCACTGGTCCCCCGACGCCAAGGTTACATCGTAAGATTAAATTTTGAAACTACTGTAAACTAGACGGTCAGGGGAGCCTGTATCACTCATAATTCTGAAAGGGGACCATCCAAGGACCATTTTGAAGTAAAAAAAAGGGGTGTAACTCTGGTTAGATTTGTCGAAAAATCATCATTATCGAACTTGACCTAGATATTCATGAGATACACTTACATACCAAACCTAGTTTCAATCTGACTTTTTGTTTACAAGTTATAATTTGGAAAACAAAATATTAGCAATTTTGAAGTATAAAAAGGGATGTAAAATTGTCGAAAAATTGTCATTATCGAACTTGACCTAGATATTCATAAGATACACTTACATGCCATACCTAGCTTCAATCTGACTTTTCATTCACAAGTTATCATCTGGAAACCAAAAAGCACACGGACGGACGACACCCATTTCTATAGTCCCCTTCGACGAAGCGTGGGGGGACAAAAATCTAGATCTCACTGCTATTAGCATTTAACTAATACAGTTTACTGAATAAATGTATATCTTAACCCCTAAGGGTTGACGGCATGACAATATCTTGGGTTATCAATTGTGTAATAAATAATCATTTCTCTTTCAAGTGGTGTGTGTTATTAGTGGTATGGTGTTTAATGCCACTTTCAACAATATTTCAGTTATATCGTGGTGGTCAGTTTTAAGTTGACTGGGTGGCAGATTGGTTGATTTTGTTGACGGCTGACAAGTTTAACATCATTGATGTAGGTCAGTGCCCCGATACCTACCTCAAATTTTAAGGTTTCCAGATACCCACATAAGACCAAGGGGTCTGGCCATCACAATGTAGCTGAACAAGCGATGATAAAAAAAATAACAGCCTTGTAAAGGTGGCATATTATAATTAAAATTATGTACAGCGGTATAAGTGAATCCTTTCCACCACAATTTTTTTTCCAGTTACAAAGCATTTCCTAGAAAAGAATTTCCAAAAACTATTTCACCCTCTGGATCTAGCATTGAAGGTATAAAGCCTTTTTGCAGCGATTATCATTAAAATAAACAAATAAATTGATAACTGTACACTTTGAAAAAAATCCCCCTCCGTTTAACATATTACCCTCCCCAATGAATGCCTCATATTTAATTGCTACAACCCCCCCACCCACCTCAATGAATGCCCTGTATTAAATTGATACAATAAACCAATTATCAGTCGTAAAAAAAACAATCAATGAGCAGGTAAAACAGAAATCCCCCTCCACATAACATTTCCCATCCCTCCATTTAACATTTCCCCCCCCTCCCCATTGAATGCCCCACATTTAATTGTTACAATAAACCAATGATCAGTAGTTAAAAAAACAATCAATGAACAGGTAAAACAGGAATCCCCCTCCATATAACATTTCCCATCCCTCCATCTAACACTCCCCCTCCATTTAACATTCCCCCCCTCCCCCATTGAATGCCCCACATTTAATTGTTACAATAAACCAATGATCAGTAGTTAAAAAAACAATCAATGAACAGGTAAAACAGAAATTCCCTCCACATAACATTTCCCATCCCTCCATCTAACACTCCCCCTCCATTTAACATTTCCCCCCTCCCTAATGAATGCCCCACATTTAATTGTTACAATAAACCAATTATCAGTAGTTAAAAAAACAATCAATGGAACAGGTAAAACATTATCTCAACATTGATTTTTTTGTAAAGTTACCAAGATCTAAAGGTCAATTATTAACAATTATAAATACTAGGTCCTTATCTATAACCTTAGTACACACCTCGTCTTGACACTATCTCCAAATTGTTTTCTGCAACATATTCAATAAAATCAATCTCACGATTTGTTTTTTGTTTTTAGTTTTTCAGCATCACTGAGTCTTTAGGTAAAGGTAACGATGAAATAATGATCAAATGCAGTATTCCTTTGTGTAAGGTAATTGCTAGGCTGCGGTTGTAATAAGTATTACAAATTTCCATTTGATGGAAGAATAAACAATGTTTTTTTCTGTGACAAAATCATTCCATTTTTTAAACTTGACATTTCAACTTAGAAAACATACAAACAGAGATATTTAGTTAGTATTCAGCATAGTTACAAGACCGTTAGTAATTCCATTAGAATGGGGGGATATAGTGTTAAACGCCACTTTCAACAATATTTCAGTTATATCGTGGTGGTCAGTATTATTGGTAGAGGATATCACCAACCTGTTGTCAACAAACTTGATCACATAATGTTGTATCAAATATACCTCGCCTGGGCGGGATTCAAACTTACAATTTCAGTGGTGCCCACTAGAATAGGCAACCTTAAAACTAATGTCTATACATCATAGTACAGAATTATACAGTCAGAGCATTAGTGTACAAGGGTACAGCAATACAACTGTACCATCAACATTACAATGTACAAATGTAGTCATACAACTGTACCATCAACATTACAGTGTACAAATGTAGTCATACAACTGTACCATCAACATTACAGTGTACAAATGTAGTCATACAAATGTACAATCAACATTACAGTGTACAAATGTAGTCATACAACTGTACCATCAACATTACAGTGTACAAATGTAGTCATACAACTG